>PQWD01010522.1:0-176685 GCA_019425675.1 Leucinodes orbonalis
GCTGTAAACTCCATACACAAATAATGCATCTAGAAAAAAAATGAAAGTACCGTGTGTATACTGTACAAATCCATAAACTCCATACAACAAAATGCATCTTAGAAAAAATAAAAATGAAGTACCGTGTGTATACTGTACAAATCCAAGCCATGTGAAAGTGTGCTCCTTCAGAACGCCATCTGGTGGTTTTAGAGTGAAGTCGTCATGGCATATTGCGAAGTCGCGCAAAATGCTCTCCACTTTGTAACTGCTCACTAAAAAAAAACACCTTATCAGAGCTGCGTTATATTTCATATAAATGTTTGAATTCCACTTATGGGCATCGTAGTGTAGCAAGTTATATTGTGCATGACGGTCGGACGCCTTTCGAAAAGAACAAGGTATAGACTCGGTACTGAGTCTTCGAGGTAGGTTCCACGCAGTGCCAGATAAAGTTCCGTGAAATGTAAGTGTTTTGCACTTCTGTATTTCGGGCTGTGGGCACTGTAGCTTATAATTTACCGGGTAAAAGACACCTTCTATCATCTCGGGTGACGGGCGGTCATCATTTTTACAATCCACTGGACTATGCTTCTCTCTACAACTAAGAGGGCGTTCTTTGTGCAGAAGGGTGCATCATTGCAGGATATTTATAGGACTATGTGGTACAAATCCCTTTAGATGAATCATTATCTGCTCATTAAACGTCCTCATCGAGGGGCACGAGCCTACCCGTAAGGGTGTTTAGGCCTTAGACGTCCACGCGGGCCCAGTGCGGATTGCACGACTTCACGCACAACCTTTGAATCTCTTCGCAGGCGTGCGCAGGTTTCCTCACGATTTTTTCCTTCACCGAAAGAGCGTCGGATAACGTATATAATTTCGAAAATCCGAAAGGATATTGGTACGTGGCGGGTTTAAACTCAGCCCTCCCGGTAAGAGGGCAACAGTCCACACCATTGAGCCTCCGAGCTCTAGATGAATCGCCTTGCTTAATACCCACTGATTGTAATATGTACATACGACACACACAACTATTACATCACCATTTCACTGGTAACTACTAACTTAGTTGAAATATTATTAACACATATTTAGCACCCATGTTGAAAGATGAATTAGACACTACGTATCCAAATCAGCGTAGAGTTATCCAAGAGATGAACAATGTCAACAAACCTGGATGTTTTCTCCTTAGAAGAATGGCAACACACACAACAACCTGAATCAGCTGAGGAATTTCACTCGTAGTGTATAGTGTTATTGTTTGTATAAATGTTATCAAACGTAGTAGGGTCCAAATAACCATAACTAGTCATTGGATAAACGGATAGTGAAGAATTATTATGAATTCAATATTTAAGAAAGGTCCAAAATTAGGGGT
The DNA here is from genome assembly GCA_019425675.1 of Leucinodes orbonalis. Lineage (NCBI taxonomy): Eukaryota > Metazoa > Arthropoda > Insecta > Lepidoptera > Crambidae > Leucinodes > Leucinodes orbonalis. The sequence goes on from PQWD01010522.1 coordinate 1,364, forward strand.
TACGACCTCATCACCCCATAGGCTAGTTTATGATCACTTATACGAGTAATATACCAGAACAAGTAATATGTTTTCTAAAATTTGTATTATGTCACACTGATATGAGACCAAGTTTTTAGAGAAAAAATAAACGATCGTAATTATTAATTAATGTAAAAAAAAATACCTATTTATTCTTAACTTACTACTTCGGCTACATCCGTACAACGTCAACTGCTAGACTATGTCCTCCGTTGAAGGAAATCATCGTGAGGAAACCTGCGCACGCCTGCGAAGGTTGTTCGTTTCTTTCTAAGCGGGGAGGCTCATGCCCTCGGTGGGGATGTATATTGAGCTGATGATGATGCATGAAATAGGGCAATGGTGGTGTGGCAAACTATTAAGAAAGGACCCCAAGATTGGTTAAATATGAAAATAGTAAAATGGTTACGATCTTTGAATCAATTAATAAATATAATTAGTTAATTAATCTTTGAATTGATTGGTAAATGATAGATATAAATACGCTTTCATGTTGTAAACAAATCCATTTATTTACATACTTTCAAAGTATAACTTCTACTTTGCTATTCGCACCACTATCAGATAACCAGCCGACACACACTAGAATTATGGCAGTATTTGTCTTAATTGCCTCATACCTTAATACCCTTCTCCAATAGGAGACTGCCAGCGATCATGGTTATGAAAACAATAAAAATCTAATACCAGAGTAATTTTAAATAAGAAATACATTTAACTGTCGTATATTTTATTTACATTAATTCAAATTACATTTCCTCCGGATGGTAGAATTCGAAGAAAAAGTCAGCGGGCATGTTTAGCGTGAAGTGCAAGAAGAATTCGTGTATCTGCAACTTCTGTACGAACTCGAACATGACGTAGAAAGCGGTGCCTTGGCAGTAGTACATTGGTAGTCGACTTCGCCGGAACAGGTACCGTCTTGGGATCATGATACGGAGCACCACACACTGCAAGCGGTATCTTATGGTGTGGTCGTTTTCGATCAGCTGGAAATAATAAGAAAAGTATTTACTCATAATCATAACAACACTCTAATCATGTACATTCACTTATGCATCAAATCATGGTGGGAATATGATAACTGCAAATAAATGATAAAGGAAAACCTGTAGGTAGGCCTCGTCCATGCAAAAATTAACAAGAAAATGTTTTTAGTAAGATTGTGCAAAGATATTTTCCACCTAACAAAGCAAAGCAATTGTCACCACCCATACCAAAAACACGCTGAAATAGAAAATCAGAAAAAAATCAAGGATTCGATGTTTGTACATGGTATCCCGAAATTTCACTTTTTACCCGAAACACTTATAGAAAATTACTGCAATAAGACAGGTTAAGTTACATCGGTCGCGTTAAAGACTGACTCAGAAGATAAGATAAGATTGCTCTTCTATCAGAAACCTACTCGTTAATAAGAAGAACATAGTGGACAACTTACGTAAATATATTCCGCTTGAGCTGATGCCCAGTCAGGAAAGAATATCTTGACGTCTTGCGAAGATACTGGCCGTGGATCCCGGAGCGCACAACCGAATTTGAATGTACTGTGAATGGCCGCTATATAAAAAAATTCATTTACTTAGTTTACATTAAGGTAAGGTCAATATTAAGACGTAAAATAGATAAAAATTATAAAAAATATTTATAACCAGCGACCTACCCCTGCTTCGCACGGGTGCAATCATAGAGATGTCTTTGGGTGCAATGGTAATACTCGTAATAGGCACGCTCCGGCCTCCCCGGTCGGCCGGTACGGCCACTAACGTTACGAACCGCAATTTTTAATGTGTAATATCTTCGAAATATTTATTGAAATCAAATGCAATAGATGATATATTGATTAAAATAAATAAAGTATACGTACGTACTTCTAGGCAAATACTCGTCGCCTTGGCTTGCTTCAACTGCTGTTGCAGAGAAGCCCTGACGCCGAGCTGAGTACATCGCCTGGTTGGCAGGAACGGCTTGCCATCCTTTCGCCTCCACTGTACAACACGGTTTCAAAAATCGTTGATTACTTTTTTATTACATACATATTCAAACGAGATGATTCAGTTGTTTGTGTTACCGCCACCCACTTTACACGAAATGCATTAGAGCATTTCGAAAGAATAGGAAAAAATATATTGGGAAAGGGGAATTTTGAGCCTTCGGTAACCTCACCACTCGTCGAAACACAATGCTTGCGTTATTTCTCACCGATTTTCTATGAGACTTCGAACAGTCCCATTCGTGCAGAAAATTGCTCTTCTACACATTTATTCAATAAAGATTATGTATAAACATAATCTATAACGCATTTAGTACATATCGTAAAAAATAATTAATTAAAAATCACAGCTAGATTTATTTTAACAGCCTGCCTGTCCTGTAACAGTCTATATAATAAAGGAGTTTTTGAATATAACGAAATGAGGCTATGACCTATCATGGGTTGAATAGGAACAGATTACTCGAAGCTACTCCTATTCCATATTTATTTAATTACTAAGACTGTTATGAAGTTTTGTGTTGCAAACTGACCGTTCGGTTCATTTTATCACATATAAAAAATAGATTAAGTCACTAAAATCCTAGTATACTTTCAACACTATTGATTTAATTATTTCTAAATGAGTAAAATGCCACGTAAGGAAAACTTTCCACTTTATAAATTTATACTACATAAAACGTAGTAAGTACATTATACACACTAGTGTTAATATACATCACCTAACCCTCTTTACCAATTGAAAATCGAAATCTACCTTAAGACAAACCGCATAATAAAATATATGCCACTAGTGTCAGTATCATGATTCATGAAACACCTTAATTATTAGCTCCAGTTATGCAGGATTAAATGATTAATATGAATAAGAGCGTCTGTGGCTAAGAGCGTCTGTGGCTCAGTGGTGTGGACTGTCGCCTTCCTACCGGGAAGGCTGAGGTTCAAATCCCGACACGTACCAATGTGTTTTCGAATTTTCGAAAATATATGTACGTTATCCGACGCTCTTACGGTGAAGGAAAACATCGTGAGGAAACCTTCATGCACGCCTGCGAAGAGATTCGAAGGTTGTGTGTGAAGTCGTCCAATCCGCACTGGGCCCGCGTGGACGACTAAGGCCTAATCACCCTATACGGGTAGGCTCGTGCCCCTCGGTGGGACATTTAATGAGCTGATGATGATGATGAAATGATTAATATATTTATATTAAATTATCATCACTCAGCTCACTAAACGTCCCCACTGGGGGCACGAGCCATAGGTGGCATATAGGGTGTTTAGACCTTAGTCGTCCACGCGGGCCCAGTGCGGGCTGGACGACTTTACGCACAACATTTGAAATCTCCTCGGTGGCGTGCGCAGGTTTCCTCACGTTGTTTTCTTTCACCGTAAGTGCGTCGGATAACGTACATATAATTTCAAAAAACACATTGGTACGTGGCAGGATTTGAATCTCAGCCCTCCCGATAGGAGGGTAACAGTACACACCATTGAGCCACCTACGCTCCGCACACCGACACTAATATTATATAAAACTTACCAAATAAAAATATTATTATAAAAAAGCTTGCTTTATCCATTTCAGTAATATTTGACATTAATTTAGTTTAGGTTAGGTAACAGTAAATAAGGGGAACGCTTGTCACCATCTTCAATGATTTTCGTTTAACGGTAGCCTGTCTGGTTTTGTGAGTGGAAATGAAAGTCATAATTGACATTCCAGAAAAGTGTTTATTGACAATTTTGTTGAAACTAACATCCTTAGTATTCAAGATGCAATTTAGTTTTTTAAAATATAAGTAGTATCTTTTTTAGAAACCAGAATATATTTTCTATCTTATCCACTACTAATTGTTGACAAGCTACTTCTTGATCGTGTAAATTGTGGTTTCATAATCATAATCCACATATTCCTCGTAGTAGGGTCACATATAACAAAATAAACAAATAATACAAATCCCTGTAACGTTGATGTTAAACAAAACAAATATGACCAAATCAAGCTACCGGAAAAGGATGCTATACCGAAAATCCAAGTTAAGCCTAACAGAAAAAACAAAAAAATAGACAACCTAAACTGTGCAAATACAAGACTTTTGTCTGTTACGCGTAAATCTGTGCTTTTTGAAATTGACCTAATTACTAAGAGAAAGAGTACAATATTTATAATAAGTATTATACAAACGGGTAAAATAAGGCTAGCTACCATCATTATCCCATTTGGATAACAAAATGAACGCCCAGATGAAGGATCGGGTATATAATTCTTATAATTAATAAGCAGTACTATGAGAACTGGAATACTCGGAAGTCCCCAGCCTATTAGAGTAAGTTTAATCATAAATCTAGTAGGCCTATAGATGCCAAAAACTCGAACATATCTTATGAACTGAAAAACTGCAGTTATCAACATCCACATAAAATTTGAAAGAACAGAGTAATGAAATAATGCTCCTAAACTAACACAAATAATTATCATATTGCTTGGGACAATATTCTTGCCTTGCTTAAAAATAATAACACTATCGTTTAAATTGAAAAATATTATTAAAAATAATGGTAAAGCAATAGCACCACATAGCTGAAGTAAAACCTTAGTACCGGCTTTTTTTCTCCATGTTTCAAATACTGAAGCTGTTACCCAAATTCCTGTAATACCTATTATAGATAAGAAGCTTCCAATTAATGTAATCATATTCAAAGCTTTTTCATGCCTTTTGTATGCTGTGTAATTTTGAAAATTTTCCCGACTGTTCAAATTTATTAGTTGTGCAAAATGTGTCAAGTGATAACATTCACAAACTGTTAAATTATTAACAATTAATTTAAGGTAACAACCGCGTTTACACCAAGTTCCTGGAATGTTACCCTTACCACTATGAAAATCCCAGTATCCGCAAACTTTTGGAAGATTACTTGATTTCACTTCCCTGAAAATTAACGGCATAGAATATTCTAAATTCGTAGTATAACCGGGGATAGTGACCTCAACTATTCTGCTGTTAACAGTGTGTCGGGTTTTAGTTAACTCTTGAAATATGGAATTACTATAATAAATATTTATCACAACATTCATATAAGTAGTTGAATTATAGCTACTTTCACTGCGATTATTTCTCAAGTTGTCTAAAACAATTTCAGGCACCCAAGTAGCGACATCTAAATTATTTATAGAGAGAACTTCTTCAAAAGTTGTATTTTTATATAATGGTTGCACTATCATATCAGTAAATTTATCGGTTTCGCTGTTTCCTATTAATGCTATGCCTGTAATATTAGTGAATTCAGGAAAAGAAACTTGAACTATAAATTTAGGCTGAATTGCAATTTGATATGTATTCTCAACAGTTTTGTTTTCGTTGATGGTAAAATTGTTTTCAGTTATAAATTCAATCATATCATTTATGGTATCCAAAATAATATTAGTAGAATTAAGGCTTTGGGCCAAATGTAAACTCTTATTATTAACATTCATCATTCTATCCATTATCCAGGACATATTTTCAATGTCACCAGTTTCCACTGAACATATATTGTGTTTTGCAATATTTAAAATATGCTGAAAAGATAATGATAAATAGTAAATATCTGCTGGAATTAAATTGTCTAAGTCTTTTAGAAAAAATCTTAGATAAGCCGTTAAAAATTTAGAAATCTGATTAGTCTCTACGTTGCCTTGGGTAAAATTAAACAGGAATTTAGTTGTAAAACTTGGCTGGTAACTAAAATCACACACACCCTCAATATCTCCCCATGAGCCCCCGAGCATATATGAGCCCAAACATTTTCTATTTACTGGTAAGCCATTGGATTGTAAGCAAAACTGTTTTGGTGAAGCGATACTCCCAATAGAAGTTAAGTCCCAATCTAGGTGTATAGTTGCAAAAGAAGTAGTTGGTAAACAATAAACAGAACTAGAGATATTTATAAATGTGTAGTTGTGTATAGGAAATTCAGTTTCCGCTTTTTGTTTCAGATAATATAAAGTTTCTTGTAAGTTGAGAGACTCATCTTCATAAGTGTTATTTATAACAACATGTAAGTGTACTAATATATCTACAGTTTCTGTGTCATAATTTAAAATATCCATCACCAAAACTTTTCTTACACGAAAAATACTTTGTATACTATCCGTTAAATGTGAAACATTAAACATAGCACTATCGCTTTTATATAATTTTAAAACAAGAGAAAATACATGTACCCTGTTTCCTTGAGGATTAACGACAATTTTTTCAGTAGTTATCAAGTCTAACTTTTTAGTGTGACCTTCACACCAATAACGAGCGGAACTATTTGTAACTAAATTGATGACATATATGACCTTTTCGACGTCTAGAATTTTATACAGCTGGGAAGAATTCATTGACGTGACGTCTACAAGAGGGAGCTCATTAACATCTATAACTCTAAAAAATCCTTTTGAATCAGAAAAACATTGAATTCCTCTGTCATGATAACTGTATTTCCAGAGACCAGAGGGAAAATATACGATTAAATAAAGATTTTCTTGGTCTTGATTATATTCAAGAGTTAATTCCGTATTTTCAATAATTAATTTCTTCTCGCAGGCTATACACTTTAGCTTAGAGAAGCGATGCATCAAACCCGTAGACCCTTCGTTATTGATTACACTTACAATATTATGAAATTCAGTATTAGTAATGTTTACCTGCTGATCTATTGGAAAATTATTACCATTAATATAAGGTGATGCATACCAGCACCAAGTATCATTTGTAATAGCACTAGCTTCAGCTACTTTACTGTAAATAAAGCGACGAAATTCGCTGTACTGACCGTTGCCCATAGGACTATTGCACTTACTATCGAGAAAATCTTTATAATTTAACTCTTTATCTGACTTTTCTATACCAAAACATCTGCTATCATTCACCATAAAACGATAAGCATAATAATTATCGGGGCATTTCACCGGAGAGTGAAAATCATTAACAAATAAGCATAAACTTGGATATCTTTTACTGCATGTATCTGTAAGTAAGATTTTGTTTTGTATATCTAATAATAAACAATGCTTTAGAAAAGCAGGTTCTAGAGGAATAATTTTGTCGTTCACGGTAACAATTCGACCCCAGTTAGGACCAGGTGTTGACCATACCATAGGAGCGAATATTTTTTGCCGCTGAGCTGGTAACCAAAACTGTTTATATCTTGTTGAATTTAAAGAAACTAATAAAGATTCAGTTTCGTCTTTGCTTAACTCAGTTATTACTGTAGCACCTCCACTTTCAGTACAAGGGAAATCCCATTCTGAAGGTTTAGTTATTTGATAGCAATATTCATGATTGTGTTCCGATATAGAATGAAATCCTGGTGGGCAGAGAGACCTGTCGAAGTTATCATTTTGAATGGCTGTAGGCCGATCTTGACAGGAAATGATTTCACGGAGTGGTGGAACCCATTCATCATTTGTGCAGTTTCTTGTTATCAATCTTCCATTGTATATGCACACTGGTTCTGATGGGACATACTCAGCCTGCTCGCTTTGATGCCACGTCACGTTTACTTCTGAATCGATAACTTCTTCTGGGCAATGCTGTTGATAAAGATACTCAGATAAACACATTGGGGGTAATTTTTTAATGCATTGAATGTTAATAATACTTTTAGTGGAACCAATGATGAATGTATTATGCGCAAGCTTGTAAAAAATAATTGTGGAACGACCACCTAGCTTTTAGGCTGCGTAGTCGTTGGTGTGAGCTTTTGCTCGTCATTTAAAAATATGAAAACAAAAGAAGGGACTTTAATACGAATGTGTGGTGTGGTGAGTTATGCATAATATCCTGAAAAATACCTAATGTTTTGGCGTGGCTTTCAATGAAGGTCATGTTTAACCAAAATAATTACGCATAATAAGTCAAGCTACAGGTGTTCTAAATAATGACTCCTTCAGGCGGGGCGGATCCTAGGTATTGAAGTGTTTTTTGTAGGTATAATTTAAATTTTTTAGGTTTTTGATCTTGTGAGGCATGGTAAAAAAAGCATAAGTATAGGTACTAAAAGTCAAATCGTTTGGTTTTAGGATATTGGTTGCTTTTATCATCATAAAAAATTTCAAATCAAGCCCAATTCTTGGTTATCGTCAAAGTGGAAGTCTCAATTTATCAAACTCTGAAACCAACTTTGCTGTTTATCACGAGTACGTTACGATTACTTCTTGATTAATCTACATTATAATCTTTGGATCACCACTGGCTTGCACCAGCCACAAATTTGTTGAAATTTTATATCTATTCGAAAAGGTTTACATCTTACCTGAAGACTGAGTTGAAATCCAGTAATAATTATTAAACCCAATAACTCCTGAATACACGACATAGCATGACACATCGCAGTAAAAGGTTTAATGAAGCACGTGTGATGCACACAAAAGATATCTATCTGTGACTTTATTCGCTGTCGATGGTAACTAGTTTTATGGATTTAATACGGACCCACACATAAACATGGTGTCCATTAAAATAACGCTTGAATTATTTTCAACATTTACTATTTTTCGCTAATAGTAGACACCGACACAGTACTCATAGAGGAAGTGTGAAGTCATTATTTACTGTTTCTCTAATTACTAAACATTATAATTTGTCATTGTTTGTTTTTTAAATAAATATGTTACGAGTTGTATCCTCACAATACACAATGTGGTACAGTATATATTGAAATCTAAGCAGGCTGTGCGAGCGAGTTAAAGCTGTGATTCTATAAAAAAACATTCAGTATAAAAAAAAATTTAAAGATGATAAATATGCAGGCCTTATCAATCAGGATCTTGCTTTTGTTTGGTAATACTTTAGTGTTTATTTAGTGTGTTTTATTGTCAATAAAGTTATTTCTACATTTTATACTTTTCAATCTTTTCATGATGTACAGTGTCACATGTAAAAGGCTGGCAATATTTTACTACAATTAAGGATCTAACGCTATATGGTACTCCTTTAGCTGAAGGTAAGTTTTACTACGTTTTTGACTTGAAAAATAAAAGCTCATATAAAAGTACAATAGTACTCGTATATTTTATGAGCGTAATTTCAAGCAGTATATTTTAGTATAATATTGACCAATTCATTCTAGTCGCGTTAAAATGCAATGGTGTAAGAACGTGTAGTAGTCATAAATGACTACTACACGTTCAACATTTTGCATTCGACTGTTTGATATAGGTATTTTTGATTATGTGCCAGATATCCCAGTCCATCATTTCATACAGCCTCCAATAATAAACCTTTCGGAAGTCGTTGGTCCCTACACTACACATCCTACACTATGTAATGCTTGCTAAGATATGGTCACCACCTTATAACTCACCTGCTAATGCTCTTAGGATCAGCGACACAAAGTCAAAATTCATTTATTCTGATTAGGCTTACAAAAAGCACTTATGAATGTTAAATAGAATACAAAAAAAAAATACATTTAAAATACCAAAGTAAAGCACAATAATGAATTTTGATACTTGGAAAAAAGCGCTTCGGTGTTTTGCCTGTTGATACACAATAATGTTACCGGTCCACTGCTAAATTAACTTGTCAACTTATTTGGGGACTTTTAAAATTTGTTTGTAAATAATATTAAACCAGTCCCAAAAGTCATGTGTTCTGGTAACGAGAAGATGATGTTCTAAAATCGGTGGTCTAAACCACTCAAAAGTCATATATTCGCTGCGTTCCTATTTTATTAAATACTCGTACATTGATTTATCTATTTCTTTTTGCAGTTCACATACACAGTGAGTATTTGTATGGCGATTGCAAAAGAAAGGGATTAATATTTTACACACATATACATTTGGATCACATGACTCTACTGGGAAAAGTGATTGCAAGGGTAATTAATATGTGGCTATATTCCAACACACAGCTAAAACAGTCCAATCAATCCACCAGCCTATGATGTCCAACTGGAAGGCACAGACTTTCTCACGCAGCATCACCATGGGGAGATTGGATCATAACTCACCCAGTGGGCACAAACAATAGTTGGTGTCAATGACTATCATCTTATGGTACTCCTGAAGTACTCAAGATGATATTTTTGGGTCTGATTACCAAAAGTTACGGTAATTGATTGATTGGCGCGATAGTCAACCATACGGCCTAGCTGTTATCAAGCCCTTTTAAAGTCCACGGCGCATTAAAACCCTTCCCTAAGATCTATGAGAATCTTCAATCATTATCAAACACACTGCATATATTACATTCAACAGAAGCCGCACATTAAGTGCTTTGGAGTAGAATGCACTGCAGGCATAAGTGTTTCCCGAAAAGTACGATTTGACTGCTTTCAAAAGTTTAATCTTGGTTAGACGATGGTACGTTGACGTATTTCAATAATTAAAATGATTTAAATATAAACATGTAAAAGACAAGGGTTATGTCCAAAAAACTACGGATCTTTTTAGAGCGGATATCGTTATCCATAAGGCTAAGCTCATGAAGTATGTGAGTGTTGGTTTCTTATTACAGGGTTGGATTAAGGTGCCAAGAATACCCACTTGTATTGTACTAAGGGCAACTTCTTATGAGAACGAGCTGTTCCGTAGCACTGCATACAATTTCCAAATTTGTGTTCCTAGAATCAGTTACTGTCATTCCCGACGCCGTTACAAGTATTATTATTACGAAATATACATTCCTGAAGACATGATCGGTGGCATGAATTGGGACATGTATTTCTATGGACCGCCTTCACTTGTTTGGTGAAGTATTTTAAGCGATTTAATAAATACGTCGAAAATAAGTAGCTTTTTATTATAATTATTATAGTAAGTTCTATAAATGTTTGAAGTGTTTGTCATTACTTGAGCAGCTGACTCAAGTAATGACAAACACTTCAAATAAAGGCTCACACTAACATTTCCCGGTAAGTATGATATTGCTAATGCATGACATATCAAAACTATGTTATTTTTAGTAACTTTTCCGAGGTTTTAAAAGTATCAGTGAGGGATTTATTAACGACTAACACAACAAATTAAAATGATGATATAGGATTTTTTAATGCTATACCAGGCAAACGAGTAAACGGCTCATCTGATGGTAAATGTCACCGCCGCCCATGTACATTTGAAATACCAGAGGGCACTGAAATGCGTTGCCGGCCTTTCAACTGGAAATACTCTCTTTTTTGAAGGTCGCCAGGTCGTATCGCTCAGAAAATATCCCCGGCCGCAACTGATTCTACAATTTCGTCGTTTCAACAAAAACGCATTGTCGAGGACTTCCATTCATCTAGGTGGTGAGGATGAAATTTTAAGTTTTGCCTCGAAGTGCGGTGGTGAAATGTGGCAGCCGGAACGAGTTCGAATCATCATCATCATCATCTAATTATGTCCACTGCTGAACGAAGGCCTCCCTAATGATTTCCACGCGGACCGATCCCTTGCAGTTGACATCCATCTGCTACCCGCCACCTTAACCAGATCATCCGTCCATCTGGTTAGGGGTCGGCCTACGCTTCGCTTTCCGTTACGTGGACGCCACTCGAGAACCTTTCCGCCCCATCGGCCATCGGTTCTACGCACTATGTGCCCTGCCCACAGCCACTTCAACTTGCTAATCCTCTGGGCTATGTCGGTCACCCTAGTTCTCCTACGGATATCTTCGTTTCGGATTTTATCGCGTAGGAAGACACCTAACATAGCCCTCTCCATAGCACGCTGAGCAACCTTGAGTCTATTCAAGAGGCCCTTGGTGAGCGACCACGTTTCGCTTCCGTATGTCATAACTGGCAACACACACTGGTCAAAGACCTTCGTCTTGAGACTCTGAGGTATTTTGGACGAAAAGATCTGCCTTAACTTCCCGAACGCTGCCCATCCTAATTGAATTCGACGAGAAACCTCCTTCTCGAAATTGGACCTACCCATTTGGACTGCCTGTCCCAGGTACACATATAATAATATGTGTACCTGGGCCAGGCAATAATGGCTCGTAATGTACGAGTTCGAACAATAACTCAGAACACTCCCCTTGATATACGCGGTAGAGGATGCAGAGTAAGGTCACATCTCTACGCAAACCCAAAGCATCGAGCCGATCGGAATAACCGGATCGTTGACGATCCGAACAGCGCGTCTCGAAACGGAAGTAGGCGAACCTAGTACTGAGGCGCTCCTGCCCTAAGGTGGGAGCAATATTCCATGTGGGGACGTATTTGCGCCTTATAAAGTTGCAAGCGATTTACCTATTACGCTATGTACTCGAGATTCGTTTTCTTATACATACAACATGTTTATTTATAAATTTATTTTGCACCATCATGCTGTACAGATTTGGTGCGCGGTATCATTAACTTAACGTGGAAATGTTCCGATACGCTATCTGAAGAGATACCGTTCATTGATTTTGCTACACACTTTCTATTAAGACCGCCCAACATTAATGAAGCCTTATCTAAATTCGAAATCACACCATGGCTTTTAGCTAAGTAAATAATGTCAAGTATTGTGTTCACTCACATCCTAGATTAAATTGTTTGGGTAGGCTATTTCACTATTCATATTATCTGGTCTATATCTGGTACATTCACCATTTCATAATTTGCATTTTTGGCCCAATCTTCTCATAGTTCTGCTGTGTAGGTATGTGCCTATGCCTTGCAGTGGACCGTTATATGCTAACGATGATGATATTTTGCCTGTGTGTGTTATTTGTAAAAGTCACACATGAATTTATCTCCGATCAATGCTGGACATTGGTCTCCCGTTCTCCATTAGATAACTCGGCGTTTTGATAGCCTCATCAACCCACCTTCACTAGCGACCTTCCTAATAAAGCCAGTACTTAGACCACTCGTACCATCACGTGATAACCACTGAAGAACTCGTCCGCTCCAATCGCCATAGGCCCTGTACTCCTGCTACATATGTCAGCCCACAGCCACTTCAACTGGTGAGCCGGTGAGTTATGCCACTAATTTTAGTTCTCTCATAACTGTTATCATGGTCTGTTTTTATTCGGGACGATCAGCATATTTCGCAATAGACAGATTTAGGTATCCTGTCTATTTGATTTGAGCTCATATTACATACATACTATATATTTTAAAAGTTTGAGTTTTTAATAACATGAAATTCCTATAAGCAATGATTGGGACTGTTGCCCTCCTACTGGGAGGGCGGAGGTTTAAATCCCGCCACTTACCACATGTTATCGAATTTTCGAAATTATATGTACGCTATCCGACGCTCTTACGGTGAAGAAAACATCGTGAGGAAACATGCGCACGCCTGCGAAGAAATTCAAAGGTTATGCGTGAAGTCGTCCAACCCACATGAAGCCCACGTGGATGACTAAGGCCTAAAACATGTTTTCGGGTAGGCTCGTGCCCCTCGCTGGGGACGTTTAATGAGCTGATAATGATGATTATGATAAGTGTATAAATTTTTAATAAGTAGATTTCGTAATGTTCTCGTAACATGATCAATGAGGCTTTAGTTCTTAGTATGATTAGTTTACTCAAGGAAGATTTTATAGGAATAGTGTTTTTGTTACCTAATATTATTTGATTGCATTGAAAGACGAAGGTGGGCTGTGTTATCAAATAGAGGTGCATTAATAACAGTGGCAGTGATAAGTTTCGAATACGGTAATGTTTTACGAGTTATATTTGTAAAAAGGAATGTTTTGTTTAATTGTTTCTTGGTAAACATTGTATTTTATGTTTATAAAATCGTGAATGTTTCGCAAATACTGGATGCCAGGCTAACCAATATGTTAACTGTGTAGGGGTGGGTTACAATGAAATTTGCTATCTTAATATCATTGAAATTTGTGTACCCAATCATATTTATTATATATGGTAATCAAGGACCTTATTTTGTTAGAAATATTTAAAGATATAATTATTACCATAAAATCCATTATTTTCAAGGTATAGAAGTAGCGTGCCTAAAAACACATTCTGCGTTAAGCAGCGTCGTGTTTACAAACATAGATGACCCTGAAGGTAAGAATTTAATAAAATAATCATTTAATATTAGTGAATAAAGAATTCACTAACTTTTCTTCACATTTTTTAAACCGCATCCAACTATTTTAAAATGGATAAGATCATTATACTTAAATGTTAGGTTTTTATTTATTTAAGACTTAAATTCAACCTTTGCATTAACTTTCTGTGTGCCTATCTACAATCAAAGCCATTCCCTAATTTTTAATGATAATTATATTGTAACCAAAAAATAATGAAAAGTTTTGACTTTGTTTAGATGACGTACACAGTGAATACTACTTTGGCATTTGTGGAACAAGGCACAGACAATTAATATACCATCGGCATTTCGAATATTCTGAATTGAGAGGGAAGCTGCTCTTATCAGTAAGTATATGTAAAAAGATGTATTATCGGGTCAACTGATATTAATGTCATAAAATCACAATCCAATATAAACAAACTGTTTATTCATTCGATCGTTTAACACAATTTAAGTAAAATATAACAAACGTATATTTCAAAATCTACAGAACCGCAAAGTAAAAGGTTTTGTCGATTTGCTAGTTTTCACATGCTTTCGGTAAATAATTTATCAAATTATTATCTGTTCAATATTATTTTCTCGTAAAATTATCTAAAAGAATAAATGAGAAAGGAATTTAAAGTTATCATAAAGAGGTGGATTCAATGTTTGCATACCATTTCGAACAATCTATATTTATAACCCAACCAAATGCACTGATGACCTGGTTAAGGTGGTAAGTAGCAGCTGGATGTCAACTGCAAGGGATCGGTCCGCGTGGAAATCATATATATTTTTTAATTTATCAACCCCATAGTTTAGAAATTATAGGGGGCGGGGGGACACAATTTTTTCAACTTTGGAAGTGTCTCTCGCGTATACTATTCAATTTATAAAAAAATGATATTAGAAACCTAGATATCATTTTTTAAGCTCTACAGATTGATATACCACACAGTTCACATTTCAATTTCTGTTCACAGTTCGGATTTTTCAACACACGAAGTACCACGTGTGATGAAAAATAATATTTTGAGTTTCAGTTTAATGTATGGGGAATCCCAAAATATTTTATTTGCTTTTCAAGTTTCTCGTCAATACCCAAAAAAAAGTATGAATAGTGTAGTATTTATGGTTTCAGAGAAAAAAGGGGACGGAAAGACAGACAGACAGACTTGATTAATCTATAAGGGTTCCGTTTTTTGCTATTTGGCTACGGAGCCCTAAAAAACGATGATGCTCAACATTTCAATGCTAGAATTTTATATGCACCATTTATTAGCAATACTTTTGGCTTGTGAGGCACCCAAATATAAATATTTTAATGAATATTTGAAGTACAGAAAATGATAACGTTTTCGATACTCAATTGATCCCGAAGTCGAAGTAAGTCTCTCAAAGTCACCATGGAATATTTTACTTTTTGGATTAAAATAATGGCATCAATAAGCCATTCATATGAATAAAAATTTGTTGAGATTTCGCACTTTTTTTAATTAATGTTAGGAAGCGCCTTATGGAATACAAATAACTTAAATGATGTTTTTTTAATGTTTTAAAATCAACTTGTAACATTGTCATCTTAATTTTCAGGAATGGGTAAGTTTTAATGAAAACCCTTCTTGCATTTATTTAAGGGCTAAATCTCATTACCGTGATGTTGTACGATATAATGCAATGAAATTTACAGTGTGTATGTGTACTGTTGTTTATAATTATGGCGGGGAAATATACAAATATCGCTATTTTGAATGGTACATGCCGTTGGAATTACACGAAGGTGTTGATTGGGATTTATATTTTTATGTTCCAAGTTATGCATAACAGATGTTTACAACCAATATTGTATTGTATAAGAAATTGTATGTACAGATCATAAAAGCTCTTATAAATAAATGTTACGTCAGGAACTTTGTCTTGTCTTAGATTTATGACTTATATATAACCAAGCGTAACCTCTTTATTAATATTAAAATGATATGGGTGAATTAAAAAAATTGAAGCAATCGAAGAAAATTTACTCTGCTTTATCCGATTTAAGACCGCCTTCGGGCAATGGTGGCGGTGGTACATTTGGGATGGCGGGATCCTTGGACGAATAATTTAATACATTAAGATCGCTTGGTTCCGAAGGAGGGTTTCCTGGTTGGCTACCAGACGTTTCAGTTCTTAGTACCGGCGAATTTTTTCCAGCGCTGGCCGCTGGAAAGCTCGGCTCTAGAATATTAGGCAGAGGCCTATATATGGGCTGGAAGTTGGTATATGGGTTGAAGTTGAATGGGTCATAAGGATCGTAAAACCGTATGCTTGGATAAGAGTAAGTGAACGGTCCCACTTGATTAAATCCGTTGTACGCTGGATCGATGCGTCCGAGAGGGAGCACTTGTGGGGGAAGCCCGAATTGATTTAGTGGTATTGGGGATTGAGTATTTGGGGGCAGAGGAGGGGCTGCTGTAGGCTGTTCGTTGGCGGAGACAGCAGGTGCAGCTGTTGGCGCCTCAGCCGATGGTGCAGGGGAAGTTACTTCTGTTGCTGATTCTTGAGGAACTGGTGTTGAAGGCGTTTGCTGAGGCGGGCTTGGGCCTTTAGGTAGCACGACTGTTTGGATACCCTGTAACCACATAAATAAATTCTGAACTTCGACTATTACAAGTCATGTCTTAGAACATTACCATATCCATAAATATTAATATAAAAGTTTGTAATGGTTATAAATCTTCTTGTAGATACTTTACAATAATTCACACTAACCATAATACTAATTAAATATGATTTAAATAAAACATTGTAGGTGCGTAGATCTCGTAAATTAAGTTGTCATTTTCTATCAGCATAATATTTTCAGACGATCAAAAGACACTGACAGCTAAAAGAAGAACAATCCTAGGAAAAATAACAGAAGAACCTCTAACCTTGCAGTTCAATTAATGGCCGCTAGAGCAAAATAAATATTAAAAGGAAAGCTCTTATGACCACAAGTATCCATTATCCGGACATTTAAAACAAGTAGGGTTCAATTTAAGTACTTGTACATACTTATCGGCTAGCCAACACTATGTGGAATCTTTTTAGCGGAGCGTTTTAAATTATTGTATTTTGGTGCTGAAATATAAATAACCAATAATACTAGTACTCCTTCATTAAACATGACAAAGAATTAAATATTAATATAAGTAGTCGAAGACTGTGCACAAGAGTAACAAAAAATACGAGATAATTTAAAATAATATAAAAAGACCTTGGGTCGCTCTTTTGAGGATGCAATTCAAACTTACCTTCACACAATCAAAGACTACGAAGGTATTAAGTATTTAAATAAAATACTTACATTGCCAATAGGATAGTCCCCGTAGAACACCGGCTGGAAGGGAAATGCGAATGCGTCGTGTAGCACTGGCTGATACACTGGATACGCCTTGCTCGGCTCCAAATTCTGATTCGAGGTGATGAGCGCGTTATATACTTTAGGCACGCGGCCAGGGCTCGGCTCGGCGAGCACGGCCGCGACGAGGCACAGCAACTGAAATTGTTATATAAAAAATAGTATTTTTTAAATTTAAATACAATGATTCGGTTGGAATGGGCCTGTTTAACAGCAGTGATACGACGGTCTCGTAGAAAGCGGACGTAAGCTATTCATATATGGAGCCTTATAATAGTTATAATGGATAATATACCTATATATAAAATAAAGTTTAACGGAACCCTTATTTGTAGTAAATTCTATACTGTGCTGACTACTGTTGTATGTTGACTACTCTTAACTTTTTTTTGAAATGACGACTGTTGTTGACCGCAGATGGCCTATACAGCTTCACCAGGCAATTGGCAAGCGCAGATGGCTCGTCGCCATAAAAATTAACACAACGAGTCTTAGGGCGTCGCAGAGTGGGATTCTAACTTCTGCTTCGGGCGTTGTAGGGATGGTTTGGTAACCTAGTGTATGTTTGGGGAAAAACTACTCATACCGCGGGTGTGGTAAGTTGCGGCTAAGGGCAATCCAGATAGCCGGTATCTCATTACCCCTAAAATTACAGCTAGGTATGTTCAAACTGCCTCCCAAGCGTGATGATTATGGAAAAGCCTACTGTTAGAGTAAAATATATTACTGATGGTTTGGACTGCTAGGAATCGGTCTGTGTGAATGTCACTAAGAGAGGCCTTCGTGCTGCAGATGAATTCTGAGGCTGTAATGACTATCATAGTGTACACAATAAACAAAGAAAATATCCCGATCAACACAAAAACTTGAATTGAAAATAAACATATACGAATATTCTACAGTAATACGTTGTACTGCTTCTAAATAAACTAGAATATCATAACAGAAACCAGTTATTAGAATGCATTAAGTGCAAATAGTAAAGAGAGCAATTAGGATTTACCTTGAGCACGAAGGTACACGTGATAACTTATGTCCTATGTTCTCCTAAACGTTTCAATCTAAAGAATGGACAACGTTCACTGACCGACATTTGTTCGCCAATCAATTCGACCATTGGTTTATTTTTTGTGTTGAAAATACTTTTGCGAGTGATTGATTATATGTCTGATTTACATTAGTACATAAGATCGCTATACTACTGCTGATAACAGCAGTGGTATAGCAATGCTATTATACTTTTGATGACAATGATATGTATTTTGTTCGTTTACGAGTGTTATGACTCATAATTTTTTTTGTTTTTAAATTATTTTTTTTAATAATACCACACTTTATACTAAGTGGTCGACTCAATACTGAGTCGTCTAGGATGGTACCACCGCAGATATCATCCCGTAAAATAGATGTGTTTTGTAGTTCTGTGTTTGTGTGACCTAGACATCTGCTAGTTCGGGTGTCAGGCGCAGTACGCCATTGATGGAGAATAATAACTGTTCATCACTTGTTGGTCTCCTGTCATGGCCAGGCGTATCACTTATCATCAGGTGATCGTTATGACCGTTCTGTACACTTGGTGACATAAAAAAAAGATATTATTTGCCGTGTAGTGACGGCAGTTTATAATACAGTTGTAACGTAAGTTGTAGTGTGTCCATAACGAGATAGATTGTCCGGACCTCATTAATCAAATAAAATTTACTGTCCCACGAAACTATAATATTAGAAAATCGCAAGCTGTACGCACGTTTTACATCGAGCAGTGTAGAACTATCGCTGGGGATCATGCCCCTCTGAAAAGACTATTGAGAATATTTAATGACCATTTCAACGGTTTTGATATATTTTCACTATCTCGCCTCAAATTTAAAGAAATTGTATTGAACTCGCTCCAGGCATAAACGGTATAACATAATACAACGTTTATAATAAAAATAAAATCATTGTAGTACAGTCTTAATATGTTTTCGTTAAGTGTTTTCTTGATTTGTTGTTTAAGCTCGCAGCAATATTTTGCTAAATATACGTGGATAACGGTGTTGGTTACACATTTACCTGTACCACAAATGTTTTGTAATTTGTAAACATACAATGTGTAACTGTTTGTTATTGCTAATAAATAAAATAAAATAAAGTCACCATGCCTTCCCCCGGGTGCTGTAAAAAGTGACTAAGGGACAAAATATTTAGCTGTGAATGGAAAGCAGTAATCTCTCGTTACCTTAACCTTTACAGATAGGGTAATGCTATTACCCCTTACTATTAGTAAGAGTCCTGAATCCAGTAGTGGATTGCCTTGAGAGTTAAAATGAAGTTGTACTCTCTTCATCATCATCAGCTCATATATGAGGGACATGAGCCTACCCATATAGGGTGTATAGGACTTAGGCATCCTAGCGGGCCCAGTATGGATTCAGTTGACGACTTCACTTCAAGTACAACCTTTGAATTTCTTCGCAGGCGTGCGCAGGTTTCCTCATGGTGCTTTCCTTCGTCGTTAGAGCGTCGGACAAACGTGCATATAAGTTTGAAAATTTGATAGTACGTGGCGGGGTTTGAATCTGCACCCTCCAGATTGTAGGCATCAGACCACACGAATGAGCCACCGACGCTCTTGTATTGTATTATATAAAATAAATTTTCCACATTAGTAGATAGCTTGGGAAACGTGATTTTTGGTGCACCTAGTAGCTCCAGTCAATCATTTTACCAGCTCACTGGTATCACATAAATAAATATGAGATATACCAGAGACGACTTCGTTGAAATACACTCTCCCTTAGGTTAGTTTTAATATTAAGTAATCTCACCTCGCATGATTTAAGATACATCAAGTATAAGTAGGTTAATGTCTCCGCGGGCAAATTTGTCCATTGTGTTGTGACAATTTTGAATGGTGCGCCCAACTATTGACAGTGTTACAAAATTGGCTCACATTTTAATAGATATAAGTTCTAAAATTGAACAGAATACAAGATAATACAATGAAACGTATGTTCACATGCCGCTGAGCTGCACGTGCACTTGCGAAATGTGGTTAAACACAACATCAGGTCAGGGTGTGTCGAGTTAACGCTCAGCAGGTACGATATTGATATATTCTAAGCGTTTAGTAAATGTAATATTAAAGTCACTCAACGGGCACTGGGGGGAGCTATGCTCGGGGTTTCTCTCAGGGATAAAATAAATTTGGTTTATTGATTTATAAAATTAGAGACATAATTCAAAATGCTGTCAAATATGTATGGTAGTGGTAAGTAGTATGGTAAATTTAGTTTTATCCGTGCTTATATGGAACATGATTTTGTGAAAAATCAAATCGTTTATTTAATGTACTTAATTAAAGCAGTGCTAAATTTTATTTGGTTGATGATCTTTAGTATTTAAGGCTCGTTATTTGATTCAACTACGGGTAGGTGAATTAGTCATTTAATTATCCCGGAAACAATAAGATTTTTTTAAAATGCAGTATTTTTTTGGTAAATTCAACATAAATTTGTAATGACTATAAACATATCAGGTCATTTTGTGGCTAGTATAAAATTAAAAGTAAATTGTATACGGAATACGTAGCCAGTTCTTCATATTATTATACGCTGTTTTTAGAGATCTCATGTCAAATCCTATCACTGTCTGTACAACACAACTTTATAAATTTGGAGTTTTTATTTTATGGTGACATTATCTGAGAGAAACCACTCACGATTACCCCATTAGGCATGTGTTCTGTATTTTGTTGATGTCTATCTTTTTAAATAAATGTCTTGAAATTCTTATTCTGCCTTAACAATGCTATCAGTCATTTAATATAATACGCGATACAGAGTATTATCATAAAAACCATGATAGAGCTCTTACTTGTTTACTGTCTCAGTCCAGTAAGTAAATCAGAGATTTCTTGTTTTGTTTTGTACATTGTAATATATTTTATAAAGTATTATTATGACGTTGTTATTTTTGAGTTTGGTAAGAATATTTCTTTAAATAAATATTACATAGTAGACACATACAATATAATAATAGTGGATTTTTATAACGATTATAGTACTACTAACTCTTCTATATTATTTTTTAAAGTTTTGCCTAAAGCATTGGATTAAGTTTTAATAATTTTATAGTTATCAATTTAATTGTGTATTATGTTAATTTTAACTGCTCATGGATAAATTAAGATGACTGATTACTTTCATTTACCATGCTCGTACTCGATTGCCTTAGCTTTACTTGTGACAGCGTCGAACAGTTATGTGTCGATGTTGCCACGGCCGAATCAAGAGCAATCGATCAATTATAGTTATGTTAAGAGTAATGACAAAAAAAAGGTACAATATGTCTATAAAAGCTTTTATGAACAAGCAATAATATTTATAAGTCAGTACAGTTTAGGTACGAGTACAATATGCACAGTAGATAATAATATTGTTTGACATTTCAATTTTAAATCCAAATCGTCAATTTGTATAAATAAATGTCCTAAGACATTCGCGCAGTGCTATCTTTATGTAATTTATTTGTCATTATATACATTTATAATTTTTATGAGAAAACAAATACAAATAGACGTGTTTTTATTTTGCAATGAGATTGAACCTAATGCCCTTAGAATAGTAGCCGTCCGAGTACTCATACTCAACCAATCAACACAGGTGATGTGTCTGATATAAAGGGGACACTAAGACGTTCCATTTAGTATCTTAGTGTGGTAGCCATTTACACCCGCCAGCTTTCAATGGAACCGCGTGGTGGGTTACGATTTACAGTTCAATATCCCCTTAGCTGTGTAGGGCATGTGCTTTCTCATGGAACCTTATCGCTGTACAATTTAAGCAATCAAGTACAAACAAAACTATTGCAATTAAACAAAGACAATGACAACCTATTGTTTTAACTGAACTATAGTGATAATCGTATTGAAGTAAGGTCATTGCATCTCGGTGTCAACGTTTGTTCGGCATTAACAATGCGGGGTGCAAGGCCAGGTAGATCGATCATTCCTTATAGAAATCCATTGACAGGCAAGTGACCGCGGGTCCGGCTGCGATCAGGAAGGTGAGCGCAAGTGGGCGCGGTGCACAAGGTCTAAGAAATGGAACGTTCGACAAATGAGGTCATCGAAATTGTTATTGTGTTTAGTTCCGGTGTTTGTTATATATTAGTTTGTTAGTTGACATCAAATGTTATAAATGGCGATTGAATTAGTGTTAAACCATTAAAATTAGGGTACAGTCAATATTTGAGAAATGGAACGTTCGACAAACGAGGTCATCGAAATTGTTATTGTGTTTGGTTCCGGTGTTTGTTATATATTAGTTGTTAGTTGACATCAAATGTTATAAATGGCGATTGAATTAGTGTTAAACCATTAAAATTAGGGTATAGGTCAATATTTGATTGTCGAAAATGTGACGTTATTAACGTTTATGACAAGACTTAAAACCTAGTTAATTTATTAGACGTGAAAATATGTAACAATATAAATGTATGTGTTTCACGCAAAACTATTAGATGAACTTTGATGAAACTTAACATTAAAATAGCTTATTAACGGAATAAATAAGACTATAATAAAAAAAAGATCTGCTACCCTTTGACCAGACCGCTCAGTGATTACAAAGCCTGTTGCGCTTTCAGTTACAAATTCAAAAAACAAGGTCATACATTTAGCCGAGGCTTTCTTTATGTACAGGGAATTCGACATTGTATGTTTTCGTTATTGTCACTGTAGGATAGACCAGAAAATAAGCTTCATAACTAAGCGCCAACGATGCAGCGGTCATAGATAAGTGGTGAAAACACAAAGGATCGTGATTGTTGTTATTTATGTGAAAAGCTTATATTCTGATGTTTATTCAGCCTTAGTTACTTCAGATTCCAGTCTAGTTAGTAACAGGCTTCGAATTGGCATATTTTTTTCAACGTTAGGCGGGACACTGTATGCAAATAGTCGGCAGTAGCCAGCCACGATTGTGGTTTGCACTTCAATCTCATCATCACCATCATATACATTGTTAAAATCAAAGCTAACAGTTCAAACCCTCATATCAAGAAATATTCATAAAACAATAACAAGCACATATTTATTAAATCTTTCTAGAAGTGTTAGGTAATATTTTTAAGTCCAAGATGAAAATGTACCCCTATAACCCGCCTAAACCGGCAGCTGTTGAAATCATTGTTGGCAAGCCAGAGATTCGATCCCTTTTAGGCATGACGATCTTCGAGTTGGTGATTTTCATTTGGGTCTTAAATTACATGCTGGGACTCATCATAATTATGAGAATTAAAAAGGACATTTTCATAATTTAAATGGTGAAGGTTAAATTTTTCCAGTTTATAGTAATCACAAACGAAGGCTATGAATATGGTCTTGAACTTAAAGATCAACTTTACGTTCGAGCTCAAAATGGTGTTGAGATGATTTCGCAACACCTTTTACAGTAAGTATTATTGCTTGCTCTTTCCTGCTTATTGAAAAGTGAGAACTGTACAACTTGTACCTTGTGCTTTACTTGTGAATATTTAAAAGAAATACTTTCGAAACTTTATACGAGTTGGTACCCGTGGTTGCTAGGCGCCCCATACTACGCATTAGCTTGAGTCAAGGGTACTAATCAACAGATAGATATACTTATAGACATTTTTTTTGTAAATACATACATACTTTATAAAGAAAACAGCAGACATGATCATGTTTCTAATGCCTGAGGGTTGAACCTTTTTAATTGACTACCATTTTACAAAAAGGGTAGTCAATTAAAAAAATATATGTTTGAAAATTAAGGCACAACTATCCAAAATAATGAATTAACTTTTAAAGATTGTAATTTGAACAAATCGTAACTCAACTTTGATTTTATCTCTAATTTTTGTATCTACAAAAGGATATACCATGAGTAAACTGAGTTTAAATAAATGTTTAAAGACATATTGGTGGCATTATTTTATAACAATAATTTAAAATTCATTGTGTATGAAACAAATCCGCAATTTAGCATACAAACACTAAATAAAAATTTCATATCAACACCTCTGAACTTCCCGTTATCGTTTATGAAAGTGAAACAAAATACATAGGATGCTTTTGTAAGCGTCGGTTGCAGCAATGCTCCGATCATTGTTTATTCCCTTTTAAGGCTTAGGTCGTCGACCGTACGCTCTGTCGAAAGGCCAGGCGTCCTGTGCCAAGTTGACTGTAGAAAGCTTATTGTGTGTAAACATAACTTACTTAGAATAAACGTGAGGGTAATGCTTGATGGCATACGAGAGGGTTCACACGCTTTACCCTTAAATGCGCACGAGCGATGCAAGTTGTAGGTTTTACTTTCTCGTGTTGAAGAATCAAGGTTTTTTGCTTTTTCATTTATTTATTTATGGTACACTAACAGGTATAGTCTTCACATGAAACACATTAAAAGTTCACTGGTCAGGACTGTAGCCCAGAGACGGTGTACACAGCGTAATTACATGACTTTTAAAATATAACTTAGGAAAGCTAGAAAAATACTAAAAAAAACAGAGTACAAACCAACTTAAATTAGTAACTTTCCTGAGTCGTTAAGGCTGAACATGTGGATTATTTATAACAAATATAATTGTCATTGAAGATGTCTATCTCACCATTACCCCCACCTGACACGAAGACCAGCTCGTGGTACATGCGACACATTCTCATTATAATATAATGTGTTATTTTTGTACACTTGTATTGCAAATATATTTGGATGTCGACATCTATACCGAGTATTAATATTTAAAGAATACCTTGTAGGCTGTGATTGGAACCAAAATATTTATACTATCTGTAAATAAGCTTATTCACTTTTGAATCACTAACTGATAATCACTTTTAAATAGCCAACCACACTATAATACTTGTGATCCGAAGTTGACTCTTATCCCTTGGGGAGTCTAGATTAGTAACAAAGATAGTATTTTCATTCCTAACCTCAAGCAAAAAACGATGCTCCAAAGGAGTAGAGACTAACTAACTTGTAACATGAAGTTGTTATATTCACTCAGTCAGTGTCGGTGGCTCATAAGTGTGGATTTATGCCTTCCGACCTGGAGGGTGCAGGTTGACCCCCGCCACGTACTAATGTATTTTAAAATGTCGAAATTACCCGACACTAACAGTAAGGGATAATATCGCGAGGAAGCCAGCGCAAGCCTACGAAGAGATTCAAAGATTGTGCGTGAAGTCGGCCAATCCGCGCTGGGCCCGCCTTGACGACTATGGTCTATACACCCTTCACTGCCACTCTTACTTTAGGCTCGTGCCCCTCGGGGGGAAACTGAGCACGTGGTATGAGCTAAGTAGATGATGCATTCGGTAGTATCATTAAATGTCTCACCCCTATAGCTATGTCAAAGCATTATATTTTTACCATTACTTAATATGATACAAATTGTGAATATAATTTGCTTTATATAATTATTTTGATTACAAATGATTTTGTACAAAACAAAATTTTTTGAAAAGAGTAACTACTGAGTTTCTTGCTGGATTCTTCTCAGTGGAAAACTACCTCCCGAACCAGTGGTAGCTTTATTTGACATTCATAAGTGTTCTGTAGGGACCTAAACTGAATAAACACTTTTCATTTTCATAACTTCTGGGATTTTTGTTCATGGGCATTTATTTGTCAAAGAAATAGCTGAGATTTTCTACCCATGCAAACTATCGCTAAAATATGTGAATAAAATGTACTTTTATTTTTTTATTAATTCTTTATTTTTCTTTAACTACAGTCATTGCAGTATTTACTTTTATCATGATTTAAGTATAAAAACATGTTAATTAGACTTTTAAATAGACATATTATTAATAAATTAATGTGTTACCTTTTATTTTATTGACTTGCTGATAGTTCTCAATCTCATTATGTTGTCCTCTAACACCAGTTTAGTTTCATTAATAAAATAACATGAAGTACAATAACATTATGGCATTTTAAGTTTCAGCATCCAGCCATTGAATTACACAAAAAGATACAACCTTTTTGTGCGATATGCAACCCAGCTTTCACATTATACTGTTATTAACAAGTGTCATTATACTAATAATCGACTTCATTAAGGGCATTGGCTGTGACCATATGGGTTGACAGAGCGTACCTATTGTGGTCTGGTTCAAATATGACAGATGTGACCTGGCAAATAAACGTAATGGGTATCCGTCACCACCAGACACATACCTATCTCCCTACGTTTACAAAACCAGCTAATTAATAGATGGATTGTAACAGTTTTTAATTTAGGTAAATAATAATGGTTATTACCATCACGAGCAAAGCAACATTTTTTTTCAGCGCCACCTAGGCCCAAATTAAGCGTTAAGCCTGTATTATGGGTACTAAACAACGGATATATATATATATATATATTATATATATATATATATATTATATATATATATATATATTGTAAATACATACATATAATACATAGAAAACACCCAGACCGTTACAAACAGACATGTTCATGCACACAAATGTTTGTACTGTCAGGGGATCGAACCCGGAACCCTTGGTGTTGCGGCCGACCTCTCAACCGCAATATTAAATGGGTCGTCACATTGATTGTGATTTTCCACTTTTAGGTAGAGTAAGAAATTTTCATAAAGAGTAATAGTAAACTTATCATAAATGGGTTCATTTATGATAAGTTTACTGTAAGTAGATTTGTCATAAGTTCACTTACGACGTTTCTCAAATTATAATCATTTTGTACTATTGATTACTTCAGTGTTTTTAAAATACATTTATAACAGCTATGGTGAGATTTGGCTGCAACTCACCATACGGGCCCAATGCGGAACGGTAATGGTTAATAAATCTATGTTAAAATGTAATGGCACACAATGAAAATATATTTTCAAACAACTTGAATTATACTCGATATATCTCCATTGGAGTTTTGTTTATCTTATTTCTTAGTATATCTTATGTTACAACCTTACTAAGGCATGCAGGTATCCTAATAATTTTGGTACCTAAAGGTCGTTCAGATAAATATTTCAAATTGGGTTCTCTAGCTATTCCTACTATGGCCAAAAGTAAGAGTGTGCACTCTTTATCATGTAGCACAAGATCGTTTCATTCTTCGATTCGACACCGTAAGGTGGAGATAAAAAATGCCATCATTTAGGTACCAACGTGGATAAAAACCTTCAACTGCGTTCGCAACGTACTGTATGTACCGTGACTAACCAAATAGTAGCGCTACTCACGAACTGTCTGTTACATTGACTTATTCAATCTATATTGAATATGTATATAAAAAACAAAAACATTAAGAAAAATATATACAATTCATAAACTACTTGCAAAGAAAGGAAAAAGATAAAAGAGTGAGATTGTTTGTGTGAATCGTAAAAAAGACTACAAAGTAAATATTTGCTTTTGTGCAGTGTTATTGAAAATTTTGACTAGAGGGAATTGCTATACTAACATTTTAAAGAAGCAACAGGAAAATTTAAGATAAATGGGAACACTTTCCATATACGCCACGAACCTTTGCAACAAAAATAAGCTGTAGTATATATTGAAAAGTTTATAACAGAAACTGGTCATCTAGTGTAAACTGCAATCTATTGTAATAATGGTAC
The DNA here is from genome assembly GCA_019425675.1 of Leucinodes orbonalis. Lineage (NCBI taxonomy): Eukaryota > Metazoa > Arthropoda > Insecta > Lepidoptera > Crambidae > Leucinodes > Leucinodes orbonalis. Next base: position 29,349 of record PQWD01010522.1, read on the forward strand.
GGTAAAAAACAAAAGTAATGATTTTGATAACACTTACACCTTTAAAGAACTTTATGCAGTATCAAAAGGTACAATCAACTACACAAGTACAAAGTAAAAACGTCTTTGCTGAAAGACAATGTGATGGCAGTCAAACGGTATTGCAAAAGTCGCAACCCGCGAACATTAATAAACTTATAGTTTCCAACTGACTTGAGATAAATGGCCACCAATGACGTGTGAATGGCAATAGTGATGATGATGATACGTTGCGTAATGACGTTTAATGGTGTGTTAGTAGTAGTGTGTTGGTTACTCACGCGCGCGGGAAGAGGCAGGGCCATGTTGCGGTGTCGGCGAGTGGTGGTAGAGTGGCGGTCGGTGGTAGCGCCTGCGCATGTAGCTTGCGGTCCACGAGGTATGGCCTCTGGAAGTGATCAATGCACTTTCAGTTAATATAATGATATATTTTGTGACGCAAGTATCACACCTGCTGGCTTAATACTGAATTTTAAATAACGAAGATATAAAAATAATCAATTTATACTTGCCAAAATTTTCAATCACCTGGTCTATAGAAAGATAACTTTGAAAGAGTAACGAATTATGACTTTATAAATAAAGCCGAAATAGGGAATGTAATCCTAGGCAATACAATTAAAATGTTTGAAGTCACAAGATATTATTTTGCTTTCTTAATGTTTTAGTATAACAACTCAAAGCTGTGAGTGGATTAAACATTAATATTCAATACTTAGGTACTCGATAAGATGATGAATTAAACTACCTACAACCATAAATAGTCGGACGCTCACAGCTTGTTGTTCTTTTGGGAGAGCAATAAATAAATATATTGACTAAGTACTATATGAAATTCAAACAACTAGCCATTACCACGCTTGAAGTTCTTACATTAACTAATTACTCTTAAACTTGTAATACTCAGCCACTTCTAGAGATACTACGTCTGCGCTCGCGTCCTTGCTGGCGAATGCAACCGCTCCGTGCTTTGTCCCACTAACTGATAAGCTTCTTAGCTATACGTGTTATTACTTCCATTTGGGTGTATCTATACATAACTTATTTTGAACTCTTATGCGTACAAAGATCTAAAACTCTGGGACGCCCTTAGCCTCGTTGTGTAAATTTTAAGGCTGAGAGCCATCTGCACTCGTCTATTGCCCGGTGAAATTTCAAAGGTCATCTGCGGCCAACAGCAGTAGTCAGTTTGAAATAAAATAACTTAGATTAAAACGTTGGCGTAGAGTAAACTTCTGTAGACAACGTAATAATAAAACTTCTATTGTGTCTTGTATACTGTCCTTGAATATTTTAAGATATCAGAATTCCCATCGATATGTACTCCTGCTTGCCATCTGTGTTCAAATATTTGTCTTGCCTCTGCTGATAAAATGCAGAAGTATGGTTGATTAATTAATTTAGTTATGCCAACAAAGAATCAACTTTTTAAAAATCGTTTATTCATTTTCTTTTATACAACTTTGACAAGAAACATTTAAGGGCTTAGTATACTTGTTCCCATTATCAGTAAAAGTTTTGTTTTACAGGTAACCCCAAAAATTTGAATCTAATTCAGCATGTGTCGTTTGAATGTGATTGAGGGTATTTAGTAAATGTTTAAGCCTATCTCTCCCATAAGTCTGAAACACAGTGATATTTCGGATAAACTTATCATATGCGTAAGTATGAAATTAGTTCAACCTACATAGGTCCTTTCATATGGAGTGTCATGTAATCTGGAATATTCTTAGAACATATTTTCATATTCCTCTAAGAAAATTAAAAGAAAAAAATATTTGCCAACCCGCACTGGGCAAGCGTGCATGCCTATTATGGCTCATGCCCCTTGGTGGGGAAATTTAATGAGCTAATGATGATGAAATAAATAAATAATATATAATTCTGATACTCTAATTGAAACGTACGTTTTAAATATTACAGATAAAATAAGAAAGAAAAACTTTTTATAAAGTTAATATTAATAAGTAATGCTCGTCAACTTCTATTGCGTGTATGAATCTCAAGCTCAAACTTTCGGGGCCCACGATTTATTCGTTCGTTGATCTGATATCACTTACAACACTAGATTTTACAAAAATATGGTACCAAGGCACCTACCTCAGTGTAAATATATTCTATAATTAGTACTCTAAGGCTAATAATTGATAAGTTAAGATATCTTTAGTTTTCGTAGCGCGAACAGAAGGAAAATCAACCATATCAAAGGCTTTCTGCTGTTGACTTATACAGTTTATCGGGCAAGTGGCGGCGCAGCCATAATTTACACAACCTAACCACCTAAGCCACCAGTTCCGGTGCGGTACTCGAACCTAGCATTTACGATTGATTATGATTAATTTAACTAAAATAAGAGGCGCCTGATAGAAAATATGCTCATTTCAGCCCATTGACAATTATAACATCAGAAAACGGGTATTTTACGCACATATTGTAAAGTAACTGCAATGTAGGATTGTTCTCTATAAATGTTTTATATGTAAATCTACGCCATCTAGCGAACCGCATACAAACAAACCAAATTAACGCTAAGCAACTGCAGAGCGTTACCTTTATACTTTTACCAAGCATACTTAACATGGTTTATTATGAGATAAGCAGTCCTCGTCAAAAGAAGAGATGGCGCTATGTGAACGTAATTTTTATATACAGGTATGTATTTTTTTCAGGAAGTCTTTTATATGTTCTGTCATCACTTATCTTGTTTCTGCACAAGGCCTACACTTAAGCCACGAATAGACTATCGCAGGAATACAATAGAAAAGGATAGTTTGATATTACACCATATGTCTTTGGCTATTTAGAAAGAACAAAATATGTGTTTACGTATATTAAACCTACCTAATGATCGACTCACATCTGTTTTCTTTTAATTTAACGACGCAAAAGACCCACGTGTTGATATGCCTGCTGCCAACCTTAATAGTAATTCGAAATTGAAATCATGTTATGGTATCTGTAAATTTTACATTGTTTGCTTGCACTTTAGCCTAGAACTCAGCTTACTCAGCAATACCTACTAAAAGTTCATCTGTTATGGTGAGAGAAAAAGGAGTGATTGAAGTTTCCATGCGGACAACACTTACGTATATTTGATCTCCTTGGGTACCGGCAAAAGGCACATAACCAATTGGCATATAACCAAATGGTCAAGTCTTCTCACGATAAAGAAGCAATTTATTTATTTATTTATTTATCATTACAATCATGTGGTTTATAAGTTCTTGTAAATTTCAATAGTACATAACACATGAACCCTGTAAGGGCACAATAATGAAAATCATGATAAAATGCGCATAGCCTTACATACTAATACTTTAATATATATTAATAATATAATCCTCGCCTTGGTAAGAGTTTCTATTGTTATGTCTCGTCTGATAAGTATTCTGCGGTGGTATAGTAAGCTTTATTTAGCAGCAATTGCTTTAATTTGTTCCGAAATTTCTGAAAGTTTTTTTCCTGTCTTATTATTAGTGGAATCTTGTTATATATTTGTATTGATTTATAATAAGGGCCAGTTTTATAAATTTCCATTTTTGGTTCTGGTAGTGCTAGCTGATTTTTAAATCTAGCATTCGTGCGATATTCATAGTACGAAGGATGTTTACGTACGAAAGTAGCCATTTCCAGTATGTATACAGACGATTTCCAGGCCACTAGACTACGTAGGCTTTGCATTAAGTATCGGCGTTTATTTTATTTTTTTACTTTAGTCATAGGTGTTATTTTTAAGAGTAATGCTGCGTAAAGATGAACCTATAATTAGGAATAAAGCTTTTTATTTAGAAAATATTTAGTGTTTCCACATCGCATTATTTAGTTGTTCTTCTTCATATAAAATTATGTCCAATCTGTCCCTACGATCTTGGCCCTTTAATACTTTATTATTTATAAAACTTGCAAATCAAAATACCATTCGATGAAAACTTTGTTATGTACGAATAGGTAGGTACATTGATAATACCGTGTAAATATCGTATTGCATCTATTGTAGGAATTGACCAGTTTATGAAAATTTTATATAGTCCGACCTTTCGAAACTTAACGAATTGAAACCCTTCCAAATTTTTTTGACGTCCCGAGGGTCGGTTCATATCCTTTTTCTGCCACATTTTTATGCAAACTTTCACCATGGGATTACAATATTACCCTTAAAAGAGTTGGGTAAAACAAATATTGAGTTGAGTTTCATTTATTGACAGGTTTCAGGGTTCTTTATAAGCTCTTTATTATTATTGGCATCGGTCGGTGTACACTTGAGAGTTTTGATGGTATAGATAGAAAAAATATAGGCATGTCTTTATTAACGTGAGAAGTGCACAATACCGTTATGAATATATATTTATCGTGAGTTGTTATGACGTGATAACTTGCGCTTACGAAAGGAAGCTCAAGTTAAAACAGAAAGGCGTACCGTAGTGTGTATAAGCAACCTATATACCAGAGTGCACTTAATACATAGTTTTATTCAGTCTCCCTGTTCTCACATTGCAGTACCAGTGAACTGCAAAATACTATGGATCTTTAGTAAATACGGATCATATGATACTGTGATTCATATGCACTGCAGTGGGTGATAGTTGGTGGTGGGTTCTAGGCGGATGATGATATGATGTTAGTTAGCCGCTGCATAACGGATACTGATAGCACGGCCTTAGGGGTTAATGTATAAAATGTCATAACATTTAATCTGTTCAAGTTAAAAGCAAATTAGTAACAATTAAAGAGAATATATACTTAAAATACTCTGTGACTCCACCTTGAGATACGTACTTACAGGGTCAAGTTTATCTACGGTTCATCTAAAGTTTCATAAATGCTTATTTTATACGACGTAGTAGACCAAGAGCACCCACGCCGTATGATAATATTTAATTAAAATATGATTGCTAAGGCTTTTGCGGCACTTAGGTATTTCTATTCATCTTCAAAGAGAGAAAATATGTATAATCAAAAGGTAAAGCAATTTAATCAGGAAATAAATAAAATAATTCAGAGTAAAAAATATATAATATTCAATCCAAATTTACAAACGTAATGAATAATACGTAAGAAATATTAAAGAACACATTTTATTTTATTCAAATATGTTTATATTTACACTTAAACACTAATCGATTCGATCACATTAATCATTTGGACATTTTGTACTCCTCACGCGGCGACCAATCAAATATACTCGAATGGAATATGGCAAGCCCTCCTTACGACTAGAAGAGGCAATTGCGGCAGGCATACCACAAAAAATATTGCGAAAGGGCTAAAAAGAATGCACGCGCCTAGCCACGCCATCAGAAACCACGCGGGCACAAACGCAACGTGTTCCAACATCATGGTCACTCGATATTCGGTACAGTTGCGCGCGTTTCCAAACAGTTCATTATATCGCAATTCGTCATAGGCAATAACTAAAACTGTCCGATGCACTGTCGTTTGGTCCGAGCTCTGCTTGCGGTGTTCGTGCAACTAGGAACGCCACCTGGAACGAACACATAAATCTTTATGAATAAAACGTTTGAGATTTAAGCCGGAGTTTTATCAGTTCATTATTTTGCTTATGTGTAACGACATAACAAAAATATTTGAAAGAGTATGATTTAATTGACGGATATCTAAGTTCTAATTCGAACATTTCGTTATTTTTTGTGCCACATAAAATGTGTCTCTCTTTCCCATTCATTTGGGGTTTCATGACAATAATATAGTAACATATATTATTTCAGAAGATTTATTCTTATTAGTTAGATAAAACTTCAATGTAGCAAATCATTATTTTTTAAGGGATACATCGTCTATTAGGTACATTCTTTAGATGTAATCGAAGCAAATTTGTTCAATTGATTCTATTTTGCTTAAAAGAGAGTACTTTATAACAGACAGTCCAAAAATTGCCTAAAAAATACTCGGATTTGTTTCCTCGCCGAAAATTATAAGATTGATGGCCGTATACAGATTTCTAAATCTGTGGCCGTATACCTAACTACTGGGCATCACTAATGGTTTTTACTTAGGATATCGACTAAAATATTTAGTCCGCTTTTGAGTAACTTAGCTTTTATTTAATATTATTACTTGTGTAAGCATAAACGCCTGACTCAATTGATGTTCTACCCTTCAACACTGGGATACAATGAGATACATAGTTTCACTTTTAATAATATTACAATGTAATTTAATACTGTTGAGAACTTATTACATTTCAATGTGTTAAGTCTTAAAAGGCCATTATAGTCCACAGCTGGACATTGGGCCTAGTTTAGGATATTATAACCTTTTACCATTATTTCTACGCTTAGCGGGGTTGGGAATATTAAAGGTAACATATTGAAGAAACGCTGCAACCCGTTTTCTGCTGGATTTTTGTCCTTAAGCCACCTCTTACGAGAAGAGTACGAGTAGTGACATTTGTATTTGAATCGGTACAGGCTAGTTTATGTAACTAAGATTTAAATTCAAACATCTCATGATAGATTATGAAAATTATTTAGTACTAGCTGTGCGCAGCGGTTAAACATATTCACATGCAGTAAAACATAACTCATACTAGGTACTCAAATGTACTGTTCACAAATCAACAATTCAATAAGTTTTATCTTATTGTTGTATAGTAGGTATAGGTACTTGTACTTATCAGTAATGTGCCACACTACTCAGACTGTATTGACTGTTAATTTTCTGATAACCTTTCTATCAGTAATATACCTATTTAACTTTTTATACATTGATATTGTTACGAACTTACATTTTATCTTGTGATATTATTATTACAGGAATCATTGCAAAATGCGCAATAACAAAGAATACGTAAATAGTTTTAATAGAGTGAATTTAAATCGACATGCTTACTACACGACATTCCGATGTTTTGTGAGGCGTTGCTGACACACATCCTAATTACTGCATGTTTGCAATATATGAGTAGATGAATGATCTTATGAAACCCAATAATTCAGGTAAGTACTATAAAAATAGCGAACTAAAGTACTAATGATATACTTGTAAAAAATAACACAAAAAGTCAAAGCACCTAATTAACACAGTTGTGAACAGCGAGCTCTTAATACAATGAATTTACTCGTCACACGCCTAAGAAATAAAAAATGTATTTAAGACACCATATAATAATGCGCCAAAGGGAAGTAGTAGGACACTATATTTTATCACATGACTTTTGTTTACTAGCAAACTTATCACATAAAAAAATATTTCATATCACATATAAATTAATTTATTGAAATTAGGAATGTAGAAAATCAATGGAAACCTCCAATGACGACACCGAAGCATTAAAATCAGGTGAGTGCACGTCAAAACTGCTATAAAAATTATTTGGTTACTTTCCTTCCGAAAATAAGCCTGCTTAATGACGCTCACACCATTCCAGCCAGAGCATAAAACATGGAAGCTCATATTTAATTTATACGATAAACTTAGAACATTGCTATTTGATTTAATGAACGACGATTATATATTCTTGGTTATAGTGCCGATATTAGTTATTTGTTTTTTATAAAAAAAATCAAAGTGAAGTACTTAATAATACGAAATTCATTGTTTGACCTCAATTTATAAAAAAAGTGCTACTACTAGTTTGTATATATAAAAAGTTTTTTTGGAGGAATACACAAAACATAACATAATTTTCTACGTGTTTTTAAAAACAATAGTTTTATGTGTAAGTGAATAATTGTGAAATTGTATTCCCTTTTTATTTTACTTCTCCTCTAAAACTTACTACTTTTCGAAACATACTTGTATCAGCCAAATGCACTTTGTCCTTGTAATAACATTTTTATCAGTAATATTATGCATGTTTTATAATCCCTATAAATATTTGTGAAACTTTCATTAAAATTGTCACGTAAGTCAATAAAAAAAGTATTAAGATAAGTTTTACAAAATTAATAATAGTATTTTTTTTTAAAGAATAATTATTATCAAAAGTTCAAATCACATTTCTGATAGAGCGTTACTGCGGGGAAAACAATATTTTTTTTACTGTTAATCAATGAGGCTTAGGTATATCAATCTAAAATTCTACTTTCGGCGGTCAAAGTTTAGACTTCACCATCATTTCAGCGATGTAGTTTGCTGGACTGGGCCAGCTTTATGTATTATTTAGGGATCCGTAGTCAAACGGCAAAAAACAAAACAAAAGGAAGGAGGAAAATCCTTCTTCCTTTTGTCAAGAATATATGTTAACATTTCGTTATTATCTGTTAAAAATGAACAACTAGTAAATTATATTAAATAAACACCCCATTTAGTGTAGCAGTTGAGACGTCGCGGCGTTGGCTGCTACACCAAGGGTTCCGAGTTAGATCCCCGGGCAGTACTAACATTTGTGTGCATGATGTCTGTTTGTATTGATCTGGGCGTTTTCTTGTATAATATGTATGTATTTACAAAAAAACGTATATAACTATGTTCATCCGTTGTTTAGTACCCATAATACAGGCATAACGCTTAACTTGGGGCTAGATGGCGCTATGTGGATATTTATTATTTTATATGCACTGATTTTCTAAAAGAAGTACTATTTAATTTACAAACTGACGTTGTGATGACATCTATTAATAAAGTTTTGTATGGAGCCAATCACTACTCGCATCGTAAAGAATCGCATTGTTCTTGAAATACAATTTTTGGCATGAACTTTTTCGATCCATCCATCAATTTATCAAACATGAAAATGGACTAGAGCCAAAGTACATGCATAAGTCCTTTCTAAGAACCCTTATGATTTGGACATTGTTTTTATAACTTTTAATAGATTTTCAATTTTGGTTTGAAATTATATCATTGGAATTATCCCATCAATAACTCTATCGTTTTGGGACATGAGTGCAAATGAATAATACAATATTTTTTCATCGTTACTTACATGGCATTGAGTATTTTTTATTACATACGTAAGCAAACTAGCAAATGGATGATACGTAGGTAATATCATCATCACCCATAAACAATCGAAACTTCGAAGGAGCAGCGAATGTGTCGGCCTTATGACGACTCGACGATGTGGTGTTATTGGTTGAGATGTTGACGACGATGTGGTGTATTGGTTGAGATGTTGACTCTTACACCAAGGGTTCCGGGTTCGATCCCCAGGCAGTGCATACATTTGTGTGCATGATTATGTCTGTTTTTATTGGTCTGGGATAATACCCTATCTAATGATAGCACGTAGATACGTATAATATGTATTTACAAAAAAGTACATTAAAGTATCTGTTTCACTCATCCGTTGATTAGTACCCATATTGTAATATCTCCTCCAGGCCAATGCTTAGTTTTGGTCTAGATTAATGTCAGTGGATAAGATTATTAGTATTCAAAAAAAGAGAAAGGGAAAAGGTTGCATTAGAATTGAGAGGTATAGAACTTTGGTCCTCCGATGACCTCATTTACTTGAAGAAATATAGCGTTAAGCGTTTTAATGCTGGTTTAAAACGCTTAACTCGACTTAACAGCCTATTGTTTACATCTTTTTTCCGAATAATTATGCTTTTATTAACAATTAATGCAAAGTTCCCTGCATGTAATGATGCTAATTATGGCTTTTACCTTTAATTCTATTCATGTTCTATTACAGATTACTCTTTATAGCAATTTTGTTGTTTACTGGAAAATAGATAAATTTTTCTATGGTCATCTGAGTGTACTTTAAGATCTTAAGGCCTGACCTCCAAAGACTACGCAGTTTGTATTTATACAAGCTCTACACTGGTTTGCCTTCATTTACGTAACCTGTGTGTACATATTGATTACTAAATAGAAATGATATTGACATTGCTTTTTTGTGTTTCCATGACTTACATTTGAAACATGATTAGTTATATTTTTATATATTCAAAAATCATGGCTACTACTATCGCTAAGTTCTCTTACGAAACATTAGTAGATAGTACAAAAATAATATCAGCAGAATACACACAGTGTCATCAACTCTCAGATTAAGCGACTGGACCACACTTCATACTATAATACTGTATTTTTTAAGTGTAAGGCGATGGAATTACCTGGTCCCTATGACCAGATATTCTATCGCCTTACATCGTATATAGTTTATAAGTTAATGCAAAATAAATCTTGTAGGTACGTTTTTGCTAGTCAAAAATACAATAGTGACGTTACCTAAAAGGTAACGTAACTATTGCATTTTTTCAATAGGTTATCAAGGCGGACTGCAAATTTTCATCCGTTTGGTTGACGTTCCCTTTATTCAGACTAAGCGTTTCGCGTCTTCGTCCATTATGCGTACTGCAAATGCCTGCGTCTGTGTTTGCGGCTACATACAATTCTATGGCGTTCAAAAAACGAGTGAATAGGCTTTTTCTGGGCAAGCTCGTTCCATCTTAGAGCACGTCTCTTCCATTAGGATTGTCTGTACCCAAGAGTAAGCCCATCATAAATAAAAAAAACTCGATAATAATAATACATTTAAATTGTTTAAAACCCATATTAATATTACTGTTTAACTTTTCTAAACGATCAAATAATGGCGTACATAAGAAAATAGACACGTGCTGCACGACATGGAGTCGAAGATGCAATAAACACATTTAAAGGTTTGGTTTAAGTAGTTACGGGATCATTTAAAGATATCTCTCATTGAGTCAAGTATATGTTTATTAGGAATGTATCTTCATATCATAGATTTAAAATTTGCACGCTACGATCTTCACATAAGGAATCATTTAAAAATAATATGCTGTTTATTTATAGGTAGGTTCAATAAAAGTGAAAATCTGATTTTAAATATTAGTAAGTATAGTGTAAATAATTTATATATACAGAGAAATATCTTAGTGGGTTATGTAATGATCCTTGAGAAGCTCTGTGCTATGTTGTGGGACTTTAAACTCTAATGATGATGATAACGAAGTTAAATAAACAATTAATATGATATTATCGATGTAGATATTTATACCATTCAGTATAAATTTGTCGACTAGTATATCTGCGTGCGACTAGCGTTAAACTGTTACTATAATCATGAACAAGTATAACATTGTAGTGAATATAATAGAGGAATTAAACTATCTACTTAAAAATGCTATGAATGATTAAGTATTAAGAGTGGTTTACGCCATTTTACGTATATTAAAAAGAGGTATATAATATGACATACTGATAGATAAATGATGAAATTGATATCTGATCATATCATACAGGATATCTCGGATTTCTTAAAAGTGACATAAATTTGTTCTTATCGGTTATAATCAATCCTTTAAAGTGCTTTTATCAACAGGATTTTACATACACGTCACAGACATTATTATTTTTAACACGTTTCGATAATAGATATTTTTCATTGATACTGAAATTATGTTTACAATATGCCGATAAATAACACAAAAATAAATAATGTTCTATACAGACATAATGAAGTTTTAAAATGAATAATGGTACCTAATACGAACTGCGGCGACAAGTTCTCTGCAGGTAGAGAGCCCCAGTAATAAATCTGAGCCCAAATTATATTATTTCTTTACCACTGTGCGGTAATTAATTGAAATGATTTCAGGATTTATAACCTTTATTGTTAAGTCCGAAATATACGTAGAAACAAATATACTACAAAATCATCAATTGCTTATGTTGTTATTATTACTGATATAAATTTTACGGCCAATTTGTCTTGGCATGAACCGCTCCATTTGGCAAATGGTTCATCTGCTTTGATTATTTTAAATACAAATGCAGTACCTATTATAATTATTAAAAATAATAATTTCGAATATCATACAATAACGAGTAAAATATATTTTTATATGAACTTACAATTTTTGATCTGGTATACCTGAGTTAGAGTATTTGTGTTGATGAATGTATGTATGTTACCTTGTTTATAATTTAAGAAAAATAATAAAAAAGGGGTACTTATTGAACGACAGGTTAAGTGAGTCACTGTTTTCGAATTGCCAAAACGGCTAAATTTCATACATTTTTTATAGCATTGATGACTATGACGGCACGGTGTTAAATTATCTACCGATTTTAAATATACGTTTTTTGTAATTGAAACATAATAATAAAGGTTCCGATAAGTATAATAATTGCCGAACATTGTGTGCGTTAAAAATAAGAAGAACGTTTAAAACAATACAGTAAATTAATTCAAGTTAAAAACCAGTGCAATAGTTTTATTTCATATCGACGTAGGAATTCAAAGCACTTACGATGTAAACAAAGTCCACACATAGCTTATGAAGTTAATTATAATATTCATTAAAATAACATTAGATAGGTACCTACACAATATGTATATTTCCTTGTCGGATCAAATTTGTGGTACGAGAATACGAGAAAGGCAAGATAGATATATAATTATGACGTCAACACATGTGAAACAAAATGGTTTTTATTGCATTACATCCAGATGTATCACAATCCGACTTGTTACACAAGGCATGGTAAGCAGAACGAGAAAAGTGAATTGAATTTGCCTTGAAATGCAAATTGTACATAAATAACATCATATTCTTACGAAATTACGAGTATCACAACACCAAACACTTAACATAGCGGCTTACCTTGCAGTGCGAATTTTGCTTTATATTCGTGTATTATAGAATTTAAAAGCACTTGTTTATTAATAGAGACGTGAGAGCATCTTTAATCTTATATGTACAATGGACACGTCTTGCGATGTCATTTCTGTTGCATATAAGTTAAACGACATACACAAAACTGGTTTGTTGACATTGATCCTCATACGAGTATAAACAAACGACGTTCGCGTTATGCCTTTGTTTGACTGAAAGTCACCATTAATAAATAACTTTTTATGATGCATGAAATGTAATAAAACCTTAGATTTTCTTGAGTAGTTCCTTAAAAATTTGGAAATTAATAATAGTTTAAATTATCTTTTATAAAAACACAACACGGACACATTGACCTAAGGCTCCACGTGACTGAATGTTTCGGGCGTAAACAATGATTACTAACCGAAGCTAGCACGTCCTGGTGCGGTCGTTATCCTGATACCGCGATGTGCGCGTGGTCCATATTAAATAACACTATCACTGAACTAAGAGCACAGTTGGTTTATTGGAGTGTGGTCCAACCGCGGACTGTTCGCGAGAGCGCACCGAGCGCGGCGCCGGCGAACGCAACCTTTGGTTTCAACACCACCAGCTGTCTCGCTCACTCGTGGGTCTTCCGCGATGAGGGAGCGAGACCACATAAGCTGCACCGTCATGCAGTCGACCTTCTGTATCTACCATTATTGCTAATAAGACTTTTGCAATCGCTTTGGTATTCCCTCCTTGTGCTACTTATGTTTATGAATATTGTAAACCCAAAATAGGTATTATAGTGCCAATGCACTGTAAAATATTGTAAATAATATCAAAATATCGTAGAGAAGGACCGTAGGAAAGAGTCTGCTTTGTTTTCCTAAGCGCTGCTCGAAGCTAACTTTGACCATTTTACAGAAATAGGGTCACATAGCTTCGCTGTAAGCTCTTTTCGTCGAATATTGGCTCTAGTATATTAGAGAATTAACCATTAATACCCCCAGTAACTTGGTGTACTGGCCAGAAGAAGACAGCTGCTATACGTAAGGGTTCTAGTTCAATCGTATTGTTATGTCCCGTTCCTAGGTTATAAACGAGTATAATAATTTTGATGTTTGTACAGTCCTCGCAGTTCAAACTATTTGGTTAATTTGGAGCTAAATGGCAGTATGTGAACGGTTCAACACATATACGTTATCGGTTACAACAACAACTTGAAAGTTATTATAGACATCTTTTAAACTAACATTTAGACCTTCGAATGTTTATAAACATACGCAATCGGTAAAACCTTTTGGAGTTGTTTATCAGCTTATTTCAATAGGCCCCACTTGATTATTTTTATTGATACTATAACTATTCTTACAAAATGTTACCGTACTATGGAGATACAGTCAGAACGTAAGTTGCCTTTGTATGAAGAATATAATAAAAACAAGTTAATAATAGCAATACATATGAACTGACAATGTACAAACGTAGTATTCGGAGAGATAAGTATTGTTTTACATGTTCTGTTAATCACACACCATGTTAAACAAAACAGACTAATTAATTCACTTGTATAATTGTAACACGTCATTATTTGAGCATATCTAAAACATATTCATGCATGCTATAATATATTTTGCTTCTATTTTTAACTTTTTTTTTTAAACAACTATGTTGCAGGCGCAAGGCGAAACTGTGAATTTTCACACATACAAATGCCATTGAAATTACGAGCATTGTTACACTTGACCGACGACCATAAAAACTGCTGATCCTTAACTTGGGATTCGTGGTGTTCTTTTGAAATTAAAGGCTATCATCCCGCAGATAGTCCGCCTGCTTAATTTATTACAGTTTTACAGGACAATTGGCGAGCGCAGATAGCTATCAGCCCAAAAAAAATATGCAACAAGCAAAAGGGTGTCCTAGAGTGGGACGTGACGTTTGCGGGATTGCGTCAAGGCGCGGTTGTTTGCAAAGTTGAATAGTAAGCAGATTGGGCGATTAGGGGTTTGGAATGTTCGGATGCAGAGTCGAAGCATCGTTTGGACGCTAACTTTAGAAACTGCGCAACGCGTGTCAGCCCTAAGTTCACGTGAAGATGACTGTGAGCCCGTGATATCATCACTAATCGAACCGGCCTATTCGTGATGGAGCATTGCCATCCGAAAGTCTTCTATAGTCCCAAGTTTAATATATTTTAAATGTATAAAAAAAGTAAGATAAACTGTGTTTTAAACGAGGCATTTCTAAATAGAACCAGAGTTAAGTTTGCAACGTGGGAAAAGGTACTGTTTATTTAGGCGGTTAAATAGAAACATACTATTGGAAGGACTCTACAAATATGCACGATGTAAATACGAAAAAATATTGATAGATAGAGAGTAAGGAATTTTAAAAGTGTAAAGTGGACGTAACAAGAATATTAATTCTTTCATGTTTCGAAGTCCTAAAAAGTTGACATATGATATAATAATAATGATAATGTAATGATAATGTTTGCGAAAAAAGGTCGTAGGTATATTTAATTATAATATGTTATGATAGCAGTCACAGTGCAGTTTTGTGCATGTATTCATAATACATGCACAAAACAGCACTGTGACTGCCTCCGTGGTATAGTGGGC
This sequence comes from Leucinodes orbonalis, assembly GCA_019425675.1. Lineage (NCBI taxonomy): Eukaryota > Metazoa > Arthropoda > Insecta > Lepidoptera > Crambidae > Leucinodes > Leucinodes orbonalis. Next base: position 44,518 of record PQWD01010522.1, read on the forward strand.
ACAGTGTTACAGTCAACGGTCGTGGGTTCGAATCCCGCGGGATTTGTGATAAATAATGATTAATTATATTGTTACATTATTTGTTAAGGGCAAAAATATCAAAAGATATTTATTTAATTATTTAAACTGTTTTTTTTGACAGTAAACAATGTTCCTATTTTGTAGATTTCTATGTGTTTAGGAAGTACTTTTATTTAAGCTAATTATGGTAACATCAGTTAATAACGCAGGGAAACAAAGTACTTTTATACGTACAAGATAATTAAATGTTCACATTAGAGTGATTAATTATATCGAAACCCACGACACCAGTCGTAAAAAGCAGCAGCGTCTAAATTTAGCTCGGATTTAATATACTCCATAAAAAGTTAACTAAGCGACTTTACGCTTATAATAAGACTATTTGACTTTGTATTTTATATCAAGACACATTTTTTATTTCTTAGCACTATTAAATTCCGTTTCGTGAACTCGGAAACGTTTTTTGCCACTAGTTTAAGTTTTATTTTATCACAATGAATTATCACACTACGCTCACCATTGAAGCCGGTTATAACGAGTATATAGCATGTAGTTACTACGGTGCTGGAGAACTGAAATAAAATCCCACGCCAAAAACTAATCAGAAATTGAAGCATGACAAATTTGTTAAAGAAATCAAAGAAATTTCAAGTAATTTACATCGATCATTCATTGTTAGATCTTGTGAGAAAAAAATTAGAAATAAATAGAAATAATATTGTGGAAAAGATAAAAAATTTAAAATATTTGGTTAAGATAATTTTTCACTACATTAAACTATTTTTTTTCCTTGTTACTAGAAACAAGATATCAGATGATTGTCCTAATGTCTGTCTGTGATACTGATGACTGATGACGTATTTTTATTTCAGCGCCAGTTCTGAGGCTGATTGGCAAATGCCCAAAATTAGTTTGAATCCCACAGAAATATTGTATAGTATAGTAATTAAAATACTCACATCATCCACAAGTAATCATCGTTTTTGCTTGTCTGTCGTTCTAGGGGCTTTTGAGGATCTATAAACAGAAACATAAAGATTAAAAACAATTGTTGATAGTTTTCAATTACGGTTCGTAACGTATTATAGAAAGTATAATAAAAATGTGTAATATTACTGTAATAATAACCTTTACAATGGATGAGGACTGATGCTTTGTTAGATTGTAGTTATGAATATGTGACTCATTAAAAAATATATAATGTTAGAGCTTGTTCCTTAGAATGATTAATTTTGTTCTAAACTAAACGAGGGAAATACCTAATAATCACGTGGATTTTAAGATTCTGCCACTAGGTATTCTAAGTCATCATCATGAAGAATAGCTATGGTCCACTACAGGACAAAGGTGTTTCCGCAAAGCATAGCTATGAGAAGATTGGGATGTAACCTACTACGCGGGCTCAATGCGAATTGGTGGGTGTTTACGACTACCATCCTAAGTTTGCAGTCGTGACCAACGTGGGAAATTCGGATCCGCCTTTTTCTGACAATCAGGTAATTCAGCTTGCAATATCCTAACGTAACCATACTAGGAAAATTCGCAGTTACTTTACGCTGCGGAATTCCAATTCACGATCCCCAAGTCATCCATCTACTCGTAAGCCGAACGCTGTGCCCACTAGACCACAGATGCAATCTACTTATGTTAGTACTATTAAAAGAAAGAAAAATATTTATTTGGTACAATTCAAATTATAACATGTTAGTCCAAAAATAATTTAAAAAAAAATTATAATGCTACCAAAATGGTGGCCACACAATTAATGCCAAGACAGTTTGAAACTATACTTCCCTACTAGACCTCAGAGGCAGTTCCACTTAAGTAAGTACTATTGGAAATATACTTCCCCACTAGACCACGGATGCAGTTTTACTTAAGTAAGTACTATTGAAAATATTCCCCACAAGACCACAGAGGCAGTTCTACTTATGTTAGTACTATTGAAAATATACTTCCCACTAGACCACGGATGCAGTTCTACTTAAGTAAGTACTACTGGAAATATACTTCCCACTAGACCACGGATGCAGTTCTACTTAAGTAAGTACTATTGGAAATATACTTCCCCACAAGACCACAGGGGCAGTTCTACTTAAGTATAAAAAATACTTCTTCGTTATCTTAAAACATCTGATGATTGCTTTTTATTAACAGGTAAAAACATCTTGACTACAATGGACGAGATAGTCTGCTATATTGTATTGTATTACGCCATTTGATAAAATCTGCATTCCTTTTAACTTTTTTGAACGTGTTATCGGTCACGTTCCTGTGTGTTTGCTCATGGTATTTTTTGATGGCAAAAGCATTTTGTTGCTTTTTCAACATAGAACTTTTCAACTTTTCTACATAGACCTTTTTTATTTTGGATGGACTTTTTGCATTTGGCCTAGCCTCACAGATTCAACGGGCAAGTGACCGAATTTTATTTACCGGTATTCTGAAACAAGACTCAACCGTTGATCTGTACTTAAGATCAACAGTTGTGTCTCTTTTCAGAGTACAGGCCTAAAATTTTTGTCAGTTGTACTTTTGTTGAATGTTGTCTCCAACATTTGTACTCTCTCTCTCTCTCTCTTCAACCTATTGCAGTCCACTGCTGGACATAGGTCTCCCCCATTTTGCGCCAGACATCCCGGTCCTCCGCCTTTCTCATCCAGCTTCCACCAGCGACCTTTCGCAAGTCGTCGGTCCATCGGGCCGGAGGGCGTCCTACGCTACGCTTGCCAAGACGCGGTCTCCACTCCAGAACTCGTCTGCTCCAACGGCCATCGGTTCTGCGACATACGTGACCAGCCCACTGCCACTTCAACTTGCTGATCCGGCGGGCTACGTCGGTAACTTTAGTTCTCTTACGAATTAAATCATTTCTAATCTTATCCCTAAGAGAGACTCCAAGCATAGCTCGCTCCATTGCGCGTTGAGTGACTATGAACTTGTGAACCACTCCCGCAGTCAGTGTCCATGTCTCAGCTGCGTATGTTAGTACGGGTAGGACGCATTGCTCAAAGACTTTCGTCTTTAAGCATTGCGGAATAGTTGACGTTAGGACATGACGTACATAACATTTGTACTAAGATAATTTAATTAATTAGATCCTTAAGTGAACTGTAATTATCAACTATATAATTAGTAACTTATTAATTTTGTAGTTAGAACACTGTTATTTAAATTTTGCATTTAAATGAAAATAGCAAATTGTATTATAAACGCTACGTGAAAGAATTTCCTGTTTCAATCACCTCATATCAAATTATTATTCAGGGTGATTAAATTGTGTTAAATCGTTGATTGATTTACCAATTTAATTTTGACTTTATAAAAAAGCAGTATTCGAATAAGTATAACTCAGTTTTCAATGATAAATGTTTAATACAAATACTACAATCGTATCTAATTATACAAATAAAAGATAGTGACAATGTACCGAGTACTTGGTTGTTATTATCTACATAGCCCATGGCGAACAAGATACCTATTTCAATCGGGTTTCATACAGACCAGTTGGATTACATATTTACTTACCAGTACTAACTATAAACGCGTACTGCAATTGTCGTACTAAATAGGTGTGTAAACTATTATGTTGACAAATCATAATATTTGTTCAAAGACCAAAATTATCAATGTTCCAGAAATTCAAAACAAGGAATTATAATAAAGTTGGTACTATAAATAAACGCCCCTGAGTTCGTTCTGCCTATTTCGAGCATCAGATGCATTTTGCCCATACGCGTACATTAGTTGCAGGGGGTTACCGCCATCTCTAAAACAGTGTTACAGTAATATTACTTCTTTATTTCTGGTACAAAAATGCTGATGTCATTATAACAATACTGTTTTAAGAGATTGCGGTAACCCCCCCAGGTTTTGTGAAACACAAAATCGCTTATTTATCTAAAGTGTAGTTAAAGCTTATAAACTTAAAAATGTTCAAGCTCATAACTATGTAAATGTTTATTTCACTTTCGATGTCAATAAACATGCGTTAAATTATTCTAACCGGTATTTGGTTACACAGCTGCCAACGTTATACATTCACTTCAAAAATCATTCACATGTTGTTTTAATAGTACTACTGATATTTATGAGTAAATTATGAAAAAGTTAGCATAAAGTGAACTTACCTGATTGATAACTTTGTGAAGATGATGTCGAACTAGTACTGTTTTCACTATCTGAACGGGACCTCGATGTAAAGAATAAATTCCATGGGTTGTAGCTCGCGTTCTGTGATGTGCTTCTTGTTTTTGTAACGTTCTTGTTGTCCGAATTCATTATTAAAAGAATAATTTATAGGGGAAATCCGTATTTAAATTTACAATAATTCTTAAAAAGCACTCTCGCGCACACTGCTTGATAATACAATAACAAATGTCAGTGGCACAGCGAACACACGCCGGCTCTGTTTTGGCCCGAATGTAGCCGAAGTATCACGGAAACGCACGACACGTAAATTACGCGTTGGACCTTGCCCGACCAACACAAAGACATGGAAGCTAGTGTAGCCATTCTTAATAAAGCTATTATTATTACTAAGTGGTAACGCATGAATATATCGGATACATTATCATATTGACGCAAATAACACCATTATAATATCACATAATATATGACGTCATAAATTAATGGTGGTATTAGGTAATGGTGTAATATCCATTGATAGCATTACTATTAATAATAATAATTAAAAACTAGGTACATCTACATACGGCTGTAGAACTAAAGATTATTAAAAATATATTACAGTATAAGGTCCTCGTGTTGGTGCTTCATGAATAGGCCTTTAGTCTCGCGATTAGTAATGAATTATTTTATGTTATCCCACCTCTTTCAAATTAATTATTTTTTTTAATAGAAAGAAAAATGACAATAATCAAAATATCATTTAAAGGAGGCGTTGACGGTTCTCCATCAATGTTTAAAACGGGATAACGAACGAAGATTTAAGAGTCTTTCAAATATCAGATCATTATAAATTGTGTTTATCAATATCAGTAAAACCACACAGCACCATGAAAATTCCTTACGTTGTATCAGAAAACACGCGACAAGCGTATTCTACCACAACTTTAATGAAAACCTCCCCTGGTGAGGCAGATCGCAAGATTGTGGCTGAAGACTTCGAATGGGATGACAATGTCACTCCCGCACCACTCACATACTTCGCAGCTCTCTCCTTGTCTAGAGTATTTCATAGAATCAACCCTCTTAATTGCATTTTGCAAAAAGACGTCGATATTTTGATGGACTTGTATCCAGCAGATATCCCTTTGAAAGCTTGCGTTCCGTATATTAAGGTAGTAAATTTATCCTTTTTACATATTTTTATAAGTTGCAGCGAATAATATTTTTATTCATATAATTGGCGATAAGATGAAAACAGAACTGAATGAACTATTGTCTTTTTTACATATCAAAATACTTTCAGGATGAGCAATTTTGGAAACGTTCATTTGCTACTAAGTTTCCGTCTCGAATTGAACTTGGGGTTACATTTTGGAAAGGAAAGTTTCTATCGGCATGTCTGCAAGATTATTTAGAGTACGTTAACCCTGACGTATTTATAGAAGAAGATGCTGTTGAACTTGCCAAACTGGTAATTATGTAAAATGAAATTGTTTCATGAGGTTAAAGATAACTGCCAAATTATTGTTATTATGTTCTAGGTGAGTCCCTATATTTACGAATTGAGTTTAAATCAATTACAAATGGTTCGCCAACCAACTCCTCCAATACCTAACGACGAAATCGTTGAAGATACTTGTGTCTACAGCGTACCCAAAGTATACGATCACATACCGCTGGAGCCGGTGTTAATGAGATTATACAATCTTCAAGAAATATCCTTAATATTTGGTATAAATAACTTGCAAGACGGATATCTCACAAGATATTTTGAATTTTCCATAGCCGATTGTGAATCGCTCTGCAGAGGGCTGGAGAGTTTGAGACATTTAAAAACTTTTCGCATTAACCGGAGTAACTTAGACTGTTGCAAAGTCAAGGTTATTTTACAAAATCTTGTCAAAAAAGAAAGTATTGAAGAATTAGATTTTAATCATTGTAAAATTGGTGACTTTGGCATGAAAGCATTGGGGGGTTTTATTTTTGTTCACAATAACATTAAAAGGGTGAGAATTGCTAACAATAGATTCAAGGAAGTCGGTGTTCAAGGAATAGCGTACGCGTTGCAAATGAAACCAGCTGCGCCTATTGAATTATTAGGTACCTATTACTAACAAGTACGCGACATGCCATCATTGTAAATGGTGTGTATAAGTATTAAGTCGTTGTTATTGTTAACAGATTTCAGCCTTAATCCGATGTCGCTCGAATGTGCGACTATATTCGCGGCAGCCTTTGTACGGTGCAAAGAGAAGCCTCAAACTCTTATCGTCAATTCTTGCGGATTTAAAGGGGCCTCCGCGGAAAAAGTATGAGTTTTATATATATATGCTTTATTAAACAAAAATTCTTCACTACATAGTATAAAACAAAGTCGCTTTTTTGTCCCCATGTCCCTATGTCTCAACGTGCGCTTAAATCTTAAAAACTACGCAACGAAGTTTGATGCGTTTTTTTAAATATATAATAATGTACATTGGAAAGTAGGGAAATAATTTTTGAGGTTTCTAATGCGATGTCATAAATAATTACATTTTTGCCGCTTACTTTGGAAACATAGGCTAAACCCTACGAGATTTATCAAAATAATGTACCAAGTATTGTAAACATTGAAAAGGTCTACAAAAAACTCCCCGATGGCATATCTATTATGGATATCCCACAATTTGTTTTTTGGTCATTTACTTTCTACAACAAATAATGGCAAATTTTCGAAGCGATTTTAACCAATACAGCATTAATCCTTATCCAATTTAATACTTATCAAATGAAACACATTGTTGATTTAATATAGATATATATATATCTATCATTCATCACATTATACACATAAGAATAATGGTACGACTTAAATAACTTAAGGATCTTTATAATTATTATGATTATTTAGTACAGTGCTAATGCACTTCACAAGGCCAGCATATTCAAGATGTACAATCGGGAATGTACAATGTTTTTTTGTACAGATGGCCGGCTTGCTTAGTCTCAACAGGGGCTTGACCAGATTAGATATGGCTGCCAATGACTTATCAGGCGATGCTGAAAAAACGCTCATACGTGCACTCGAGCAAAACAAAAAAGTACTTCGAGTTGATCTGCGCAGAACACGTAAGTTGGAGTATTAACTAGTTCTGGTTTTTTGTCATTGTAGAGATATCAGCAGTATGGTTAGCGGAATTATTTTTATTGATAGCAATAAAAAGCTATTTCCAATAAAATACACATAAATCTCGCTATACATTATTTACTTTTATTTATGAATGCCTAGATCTGATCGTGTAGTCATCCCCAAATATTTTTAATGTTAAATGATATAATGGTCCGCAAAAATCCAAGCCATCATCACTTATTACTACCCGCTGTAGGGCACAGGCCTTCCCGCGCTGCTTAAATATAGGGATATTGGGTCATAACCAACCACGCAAGACCAATGCGGATTCGTGGGTGATTATCACCTAAGATTGAAGCCGAAACTGACAATTCGTATATTCGTAGGAGTAATTATTTTTGTTTTCAGACAATCAGATGATTCTCTCTGCAAGGCGCGAAACCAATCGGTGAAAATCACACAGAGTTTCACTATGCCTCTTCCCGCGAGATTAGAACCTACGACACTCGGATCACGCAGCCATCTAATCGCTCCACCGCTCGGATCACTAGACCACGGGCGCAGTTGCACTTGTTTTGTATAATTTGATTATTATTCCATTGTTCACAGATATATCGGATGAAACTCAAGCAAAAGTTAACGAACTTCTTGAAAGGAATAAGAACTTAATAGGCCAAGAGAGAGAGCCCAGCGACGAAATACCACCCTTGTATCTCAATGAACCTGAATATCTTATCTGGGAATACAACCCTAATAATCCCGATTACATTCCAGGCAGATACCCAGCGCGGGTACCCGAAGTATAAATTAAATTCAAATATGTATGAATATGTACGGTATAAATTAAAATGTACGGAAATGAAACGCCGAAGGTAAAATAATCTGGATATTCACTACTTTTATCTTCAGCATTTGAACCGTAGACTGTTTACAATGATGTTTATAGTAAATCTTTGACATTCTGACTTGAGGAGGCAAAAGTGATCACGACATGATCTTTTATCGCACCATTGCCAAAGGTCATAATTATAAATAAATAAATTGATCGTTATTTCACATCATCAAATGTAAAGGTTAAAGGCTATTTAAATACTTATATAAATCATATAGCCACGTGACGAAGACTCAAGTAGAAATTGTTTTAGAATATGAAAACATTTTTCCACCTTTGCACGCTTGCTTTTTGTATAATGTAATTCTGTGGGAACTAAGTATCAGTATTATTAACATGTTTAAATTGTCAATTAGATTCAGACGTCATTAATGTTATGTATATACATTAACCTATTGGTATGTTGGAAGTACCTTTTAACCTGTTTCTTGACAATCTGCATTAGCATCAAATCGGTATACGTATAGTCAATAAATGCATTAGTAATTAGTGATGAACTAAATTGAAAATGTATTATAACTTACTTTTATAATTATTAACAATGCTGTATTCTTATAGTATAATCCGTTTTTTAAATTAATATGTTATTACTCTTTTCTGATCATTTTATAGTGTACCTTTTTTAAATAAAATTAATTTACAAGAAACAAAAAAAACATTTACTGTCACTTGATCGACATCAAATCTTTGGGATTTTTTCCAGGTTGATACGTCATTAATTTAAGATTTTAAACCTGTTGTTACCGAGGTACCGGAAGAAATTCTTATAGTCCCAGTTAGAGCTCAAAAGAGGACTCCCGGAAAAAAAAACCTTATCTATCTTGGAATAACGAGATTGACTGATTGCTATGGAAAGGTTATCATCATTATTTGGTTCCCACAGGGCCGACATCCCACTATAAAGACTTAGATTGATTATAAGCTACTCATATAGAGTGTCGGTGGCTCAGTGGTGTGGGCTGGGCTGTTGCCTTCCGATCTGAAGGGAACAAGTTCTAACACCGCCTTGTACCAGTGTTAGGAATAAGGTATTATCAGTCGGTTGTCAGTGACAAAACAGTGATGATAACTGTGTTAACATTTGCTGTATAGGGTACATGATAAATAAATAACCAGTTGCAGTTTTCTACACACGAGCAAAATATTTGAGCAAAATGAGCTAGATCCGGTTGCATTTGTATGCACTCATTTAGCTGATTGAGATTTATGTCCGATTCAATTGATTCATCCCAATTCGTGTTCCAATAGCGAGTGCGTAATGCTAATTCAGCAAAGCTTTGATAGCTATGCTGAATTAACATTACCTACGCACTACACAGACTAGCTTTAGAATTTTTAAATATAATAATAGTGTTTATTCATAGTATTTAACCACACTACAAGTAGTTAAAATGTTTACAAGTTTAAGATGCCCTTTTAACTTGTCGAGATCATGATTTTTCAAATCGATCTTATATAAAACTGTTATCAAGGAAATCATAACAGGCTGTCTCAAGCCTACACCGATCAACCAACTATATCCACTGGCAGGAATAGCTCCCCCAGAGATTCGCAGAGGTGTTGCTAGCTCTCTCGAAAGAGCTAAGATGGATAGCGACTCTCGGCACCCAATGTTCGGTCACTTTCCTGTTGCCCAGAGGTTAAAAAGTCGTAACAGCTTTATAAAGGGGACTATTTCTCTCTGAACTGACCTGCAGATTAGCGAGACTTAATCTATGGCGTGCAAAGATTGGCTCCAGTATTCCGGTTCCCTTTGTTCCCCTATCGGAAAGTTTACCTCTTGGGCGTGAGCTGTCGTGGCCGAACTGGAGATCTCTGAATAGGCTTCGGACGCAGACTGGCTGCAGCAGGGAAAATTTGGCTAGATGGGTTTTTTGGGTGGTCAGGACATTGATTGCCTTTGTGGTTCGGCCCAAACAATGGCCCATCTGACATCGTGCCTAGCGTGCACTTCCAGCTGCACGCGGGAGGACCTAATGACAGCGTCAGATAATGCTGTCGCTGTGGCTGCTTTCTGGGCCGCTAAAATTAGAATGTGTTTTGCCTTCGACACGCTAAGAAGAAGAAGATCAAGGAAATCATATTAAAAGGTCCTGATATTACTAATAATACAAAGCGCGTAGTTCTGGTCCTATATTCCTCCATTTCCGGCAAGGTTCCGATGATATGTCTTCGGTAAAGAACGGTTTGAAAGGAAACTAGTTTTCTTCATTGCATCTGTAATGGGTAACCATCAGAGAAGCAATACATGTAGTTATATTAAATTCATGACATGAAAAAAAACTAGCTATAAAGTATAATGTTTCATTCGTTGTCCGCTAATGGCAATAAAGGGTTAAGATATCTAAATATATTTTTTGCTGTAATATTTTATTTATGTAATAAATAAAGCAAATCAAAAATATATATTTGCTTTATTACATTATTAGTAATTTCGGTAAAGTACCTATTTTTGTCTGTTGTATATCTGATGTCAAAAATGGTACCAACCAGTTAAGAGTATTGTTACTTGCAAGGGCCATTTAAAGATAACATCGTACATTCGAACTTGGTTTTGTCATCTTTTGATAGCCTAGCAGAGGGCCTCTTCTTGTTGAACGTGTTATGAATAGCCCGTCCATTGTTCCATGGAAATCGATAAAAAAGTGGTTAGCTGGCATACGAGGGCATCACAGTAACATCTTAAGTGCGCCTTTGAGCTCGGTTCGGTAATATTGCAATTGACCCGCCCCTTAATACGGTCCATATTCCACTCATGTTATATATGATAGACATGTGAGCACATAATTTATGTCACAATTGCGTGGTCGCTAGGCAATAGTCTTACTCGTGCATAGCCTATTAATTGCAGCAATTGATGAGGCATCATAACGCAGATATGAATTTAAAGAGTGATATGTGAATGAGTATAAAGCTGAGTTGTTAAAAGGGAATGCAAACAATAAAACTTAAGCAGTATAAACTCGCTTTATATTTATTAACTTTATAAACCATGGTTAGCAATCATGTAGATGACCCTGCTAGTAAAAAGTGGCAACTATCATAAATAATACACCCATGACCCTTTATAGACGACCAAAGTGCACATTGCTAACTTGTTGTGTACAGATATTTATATTCAAAATATTCAGTTGATGCACTCAATGATGTAAAAAGTATACATTCGTGATATGTTCACAATACAACTGAAAAAAGTGTTCCAAACGCAGCGACAGCACATATTTTGAATGAGCGTACACTTACCTACAACAAAGAGCCTACAACTGTATTCTCTTTGGCAGTTCGTTATTAAGGCACGGGTATCGTATCTACCATTATATATATACAGAATATCATTGATTGCACTGCCAGCCCTTTAAAATCCTGATTTTCCTGCAACTTAGTATTCCTTACCATACCTTCTACTACCTTCCATTTCGTCAAAAATATTGATTAAGATACAACCATACTACTTTCACCCACCACCATTCAGCCGACTATATGACTAGTAGATAAGCTATATCGTTTATTTGGTATATCATAAAAAAACATTTACATAATGTATCCAGCCGACCGTTATATCAGGAAAATACTAGTGATAATAGCCTGTGGACTTTGCCAACGGAATGTTACATAGGTAATTGTTATTTATAGTACACGCTAATAAGAGACGTTTAAAATAAAACTAGCTTCCGCGACTTCTTCGGCGTAAAATAAAAATAAGTCACTCCATATCATATCTGCTTTAAAATCGTTCCAGCCGTTGTAGGACAGAAACACGACGGATATTGGAAAAAAATAGTATAATTGTAACGTTAAGCTCATATTTATCTTGCAAATAGTAGTTATTTTTTTTGATACCAAAAATTATTATCAGTAACTCCTACTCAAACAAATTAGTGTTAGCCATAAAAATAACAGTTGTTAACCCTGATTGCATCTTTAAGCGTCTATGTTATGGCATATATTGCAATAAAATGCTTGCACAGATATTTTTGTCTCAAGAATAATGACCAGTAGGTAAAGAGTTCAATATATAAATAAATTATAATATGATAATTAAAAGGCTTATTATAAAAACAATGACAACACAATACCGTACATAATTCAAACCCGTATTGCTTGAATTTAACTGTAGGAAATAATAACAAACACTGCAATTAAATAATTCTTTTTTTATCACATGGACACAAACATCAAACAATTAAATAAGCTGAAGTTAAAAGTCTTGAAAAATATGCGAATTATTATAAATATGGTCGTTGCTATTGGTTTTATCTTAGAAATATTTTATCTCTGTAACCTCTTTATCTCTTAATTGTTAGTATCGTTTATTGTATTTAAAAGCTATATCACTCGAGATAACCGAATTTACTGCAATGTTATTTGCAATACATATGGTTTGCGTTGTGAAAAAGATATCCCACCAAAAACATTTCATGTAAAATGTTGCTAAGATAAATGTTGCTGTTTGCTGTCATAAGGTTTGTCCTGTGAAAAGATATCAGATATCATGTAGAGCCAAGCTTCTGAATCTACACGACCTAACCCTACCGACATTTACTTCATCAAATTCTACATATCAGTTGATATGAAAGGGCATGCCGTTTTTTCGCTACCATCGTGGAGGTGATGCAAATATTTAGTTTCTGATCGAATGTAAGTAACGAAACAGCCGAGTCATACATATTTACTGATATGTAACTATTAGTGCTATTCAATTATTGAAACTTTGTATATTTAATAATTTTATTATTGACATCATATTCTGAGAATATGAACTATCTGGTACAACCGAGACCAATTTGGCGTCTCTCTGTGGCTCGGTGACGACGACGATGGCCAAGACGCGCCAAGCGAAGCGCAAGGGCGGCACTACCTACCTTTTCTCGAAGTGTTTCGTCGTTTTTTTGAATTCTCACAAAAATGGTTTCGGATGTTCATATTCTCAGAATAAATAAATAAATATCTACTGATATTCACACAGCGCCATCCAGCCCCAAGCCATACATATACATATATATATAATATATATATATATAATATATATATATATATATATATATAATATATATAATATATATATATATATATATATATATATATATATATATATATATATATATGTATTTTTTGTAAATACATTCATATTATACATACATAGAAAAGACCCAGACCATTACAAACAGACATGTTCGTGCACACAAATGTTTGTACTGCCCGGGGATCCAACCCGGAACCCTTGGTGTTGCGGCCGACCTCTCAACCGCAACACCAAATGGGTCGTCAGAATAACAGAATATGATGACGAAAATAAAATTATACTTCATAATGGAAATAACTCTTCTTAGCAGGTATTTATGTTGTAGTAACAATAGTTTTTTGAAGTAATAAGAAGCCAACTTAAGCTGAATGTGATACCTGTCAAAATAAAGCCCTGGCTCTTTACCAAGATGCACTGGAACATTTTTTGCATTATTTGCAAGAACAAATCTTTTTAAAGATTTTAAAGCATCGTAATAACTTTCCTTTTCACGATTTTGAGTTAAGTTAAAAACCAAAGGGTTTTTAATAAAATGCCTAGTCAAAATCCATTTTATTCTACATCAACCATAACGCTCCCAACTGTACTGACTGTACGTAGAGGCCACTCTCAAAGACTTTTATCGAGTGAAACTACCTCTAGTTGCAGTAGTCCGGTTGTTAGTTCGGTTGACCGGACTACTGAAATAGGTAGTCGAATGAATCCGTTACCGTATAGTTAATTATTTTTATTTAATCCTTTAATTAATCAAAAGTGTGTGCGTTCAATCATTAGGCATTTATGTACTAATAAATAATAATTTAAAAACACTATGTACTCTTAGAGCTGGAACGGTGATCTAATTTAAATTTTTGTACTGAAGTTACGACTTCCTTAAAACAAACAGCTGTTATTAATGTAGGTAGATGCTGTTTACTTGGGACATGTATATACTATACACTTATAACGACATTAAACTCTGTTTCCCCATATCTAGGAAGAGCTAAAGTGTAAGCTCAATTTCTTTGATGTTAGAAATATGAATATATGGAGGTTTCTACGTAAACGCCCCTTTACAGTTTGCTTTCGCTACAAAGATTTTGAATTCCAGTAAGAAAAAGGCTTTTCTTACAAATATGTAAAAAGATAAATGCAAATGTGGCTAAGGAAATGTTCGTTCTTTCTTTTGAGTTTTCGAACTGAAATGGTTTAAAGTTTGCTTAACCTCTGTATGGGGCTTTTACTGATTTATTTATTGTTACTGGCGAAAATCTCTCACTATCTCACGGGCTATCAAAGTGGTAAAAATATAAGAACTCAAGATGCGTAATTGACGACCATTAGCGATGTTTTCTCTGTTCTCATCTCTCCAACACCAACTTTCTGCGTCAATATTCAATGTAAGCAAGTAAGTACACCACAGACATCTCAGTTGTCAATACAAATCCCAATGGATATCTATGGAGTATACCATTGACTAGGTAGTAAACTCGATACTCGGTCATCTAGGTAAGTAGCATCAACAGTGCCAAAAGTATTTTGCACTTCTGTGTTTCGGAATGAGGGCACTGTAGCTAGCAAATTATCGGATATGAGAGTTATGACAATCTGGTATGACTGTGAGTCCGAAGGGGAGGGAGAGACCTAACATCTGTCGTCTCGGATGACGGACGCAGGGCAGTCTAGGCGGAAAACAATGATTGTACCTGTTTTTATTTTCTTCATCTTTATCTTCTTCAATCTATCGCAGTCCACTGTTAGACATAGGTCTTCCCCATTTTGCGCATGATATCCTGGTCCTACGCTACCAAGACTGTATCTGTCATGGTCAGGTGTACTTACCACAAGGTGAATCAACTCAATGTCAAGTTCCCCTAATGCCTACGTATTTAATCCATCCAAGTCAGCGTCATTCTGGAATATACTTACATGTGACCTGTACACTTTTTTGTTTGCTTTTGGATTTCCGACTATAATTTTAACACACTTGAGAAGATATTTAACTATTTTACCCACGAATTTCCCGTTCCAAGGGAAATTCAGAGATAATGGTTATTGTAAAAAAATTGAAAGCATAGCGCTTTTCAGTTTATTGACTCCTTACCGTACCGTACCAATAAATAACAAAGAAAAATAAATTGGTTACGCTAGCCAGATGAACCATTACAATACAAAATAATCTATACAAACGATATTTTATAAAATACTTACCATAAATATTCATAAAAACTTATTCATTACTATTGTTCCCTTTAGTCCGAATCCAATTGTACACGTAAAGAGTAAAATTGCGCCACAAAATAGCAGCATCCTTTTAAAATACATCGCGCTTTTTCGTCCACATATCGCCAATCTGTTCAGCTGTTATCCTCAAAATAAAGTGCACTCTATGAATTATGTAAAGAACGCCGCAAAGCGAGCAAGAGTCGGAGCGAATGCCGCGGGCTACATGCAGTGTCGCAATTTGAGAATAATACGCCAACAGGGATTTGCTGTTACTTCCGCCAGCTTGGGGCGGTCTCCGATATCAGATATACATACGTTTACCGTTTAGATTGGTAAACCGTGTAAGTTTCAGTAATAACACATTTATAGGTATTTTATTATTATTGTTTTTATCGAACTCTTCGTGTCATAGTTTCTAAACAACTCTATACAATAATAGAGTAATACCGAATTTTAAAGTTCACAAACGGTACCTATGACAATAATTTGTAGGTCGATGGATGCTGTATATATGGGTGGTGGGGTGACAACCTATATTGTCAATAGAAGAACAATATAGGTTCCGTCATTAAAACAATTACATTTACAATTTCATGTAATGAAATGGACTGTATTAGTCATCAGTTAACTTATTAAACTACGTGTAAACTTCAAACCCAGAGAAACGTGTGAAATCAAATTATGGTGAATAATTAGAAATAATGTCTCATCATTAACTTAATTAATTAATTATAAAAGTTTTAGAAAATATAATAAATTAATTTGCGCGTATTACTTTAAAGAGCGTGTGAGCGCCGCCCAGAACGCCTTGAACCCGCCTCACCCTATATTTAATAGAAAATTATTATTTATATAAAACATATGTATAAACTTTTGCGATTGATCACTATTGATCAAAGTGTTTTGTACGATTTTTAGGGATCATATTTGATTTTTGTATATATAGATTTACCTTATTTTAAGGGGGTTTTATTTTAAATGACGAGTAGATTCTCATTTAAAAAAACCAATGCTCTTAATTTCACCCTGTATACGTATGTACATACGTATTAAATAATGTTTAGGTACTACTTGGTAGTGTTAAACTTGATTCAGTGCTTTAATATAATAAAAGTTAATAATAGACACATTAATAAAAGAAAATGCAAAATAGAAATTGTGTCATAAGCGACCCGTCCTTGATGCTGGTACAATACATATTTGTGTTTGCATACATCAAAACTCGCAATTTTCTTTTTAGCGCCTGCCTGCACTGACTGCAATATTGTTTTCGACCAATTCGTTGCGGGGATTGTAGTTCGATTTGTGATGTTACAGATTTCATGCCATTCAATAACTTTATTGGAATGCAATTTTTTTTAATTGATCTTTTAACAGTCTTTATGAATCGCCAACTATTATACTTATCTATCATCAGCTCAGTAAGTCTCCACCGAGAGGCACGAGTCTACCCGTATAGGGTGATAGGCCTTAGTCATCTACGCTGACCCAGTGCAGATGTGGTCTACGCACAACCTTTGAATTTCTTTGTAGGCGCACGCAGGGTTCCTTTAATAACAATTATAAATAAATATGCACTGACATTCACACAGCGCCATCTAGCCTAAACTAAGCATTAGCCTGATTATATGTTCTAAACAACTTATTTTACTTTTTTTTGTAAATACATACATATTATACATAGAAACACCCAGACCATTACAAATAGATATTATTATGTTATACACACAATTGTTTTTAATGTCCGAGGTCGAACCCGGAACCTTTGGTGGAGTAGCCAACGCCTCAACCATTACACCAAATAGGCGTCAAGTAAAATTTATCCGGAAGCAAAGCTCAACACGTCTTCTGAAGCACTGAGGGATGAGTTGTATTTTTACTAAAATAAATACTATATCGATAACTTGCAAGATCATCAACCAAACGGGTTAGCTGCTATGCCATTAAGTCTTCCAAGAAATTAAAAGCGTAAATACTAGAAATCTGACACAAAAAGATTATATAAGGCGTCTTATCTGAAAGCAAAAAATTGAGAGGTATTACAAATATGGGAACCGTGTTTAGGTTGGTCTCCTGTATTGTGTTACTAAGGAAATGTCACTCTTATAGGTATATATTATGTTTAAACGTGCCACATGATTCATTACAGCTCCAAATCCTTTATTTTCAGGGTTCTATTATTCCGGAACATGACCCATATATGCAAAATCCAAATTCAGCGAAAGAATACTTACGTGTTCTAATAAAACGCGATACGAAAGATCGACTTCACTTTCCCTTTTAATATTGAAGGATCAATGCTGTACTTTAAAGAAAATCTTTTGACTCGTATATTGATATGTAGATACTGCTTCTTATTTTATTACCAATTTGGAGAAAAATATCTATGCCGGATCGTTAGACTCGTACTCAAATATTTGCCATCACACTTCTTCTATACAACCTAATCCGCGATAAACTGAGTATGCTGTCACTTAAATCCGTAATCTTATAGGATTCTAGAGGAAGGTAAGTAAACTGTATCTAATCAGTTACCTTTTTCATATTTCAACCTCTTTCTAAGAAATATTTTCCTTTATGCCACGATCATAGTTTCAGAAAACTTAAAAGTGGAATGGTCGAAGTGTACTTACCATACATATTTTTGGGTAAAATACACCCTACAAAAAACATGATAGCTAATTTTAGCTCTAAAGAAAGTAAATTAGGAGCCATTTAACAATTTGACCGGCCCAGACATATGTCACAATCAGTAGATTTTCGTTTTGTCTGGATTCCTGGTTCATGGGTTAAAGGAAATCCGCAAACGAGACTTCGTTTGGTTAGTACAAATAATGCAGCAGTGACATATTTTTTAAACGAGACAGTAAACACCGAGGTGCCCGAGAAGTCTAGCATTCCTGAATTACATAATAAGGGGAACGGGACCTATATGTAAATTCCTCGAGTTATTATTCATTTGTTTTTGTTATTTTTCGCAGTAACAATTTGGCTTTTATGGCTACAGTGTACGTAAAAGGCAATATAAAATGAAGTTTATTACACATATACTGACCAATTCGCTTTAGTATGATTATAACCAACAAAAGCAACGAATTCCACGGACTGAAAATGGTTTTAGGCAATCTGAAGGATTATTTTGTTGAAATTGGCGATCATTAGTTTATATAACAACCACCTCGGCCAAACAGCGAACAACGCTTAAATAAATAAGACGGTAATCAAACCTATTGAAAAAAAAAAACCTCATTGAGAACCCTCCCAAGCTAGATGAGAATGAATACCTGATATATATAAATATATTTATGTACATAATGTTTTCTTAAAATTATAAAATATATCGAATTTTCAAAAGTTTATTCAATATCTTTATGCCAAACATCCTAAAATACAAAGCTACGTCATAATAAATACTACGTCATAGGTACTCTTCGGGGATCATTTGACTGTTCCCGCGTATCAAGGACGTCAAGGTCGCCCAATCTGTTATGTAGAGTGCTATGCTAGGTCTTTCTCTGCGCGAGAAAGTCAAAATAAATATCCGTAGAAAAACTAGAGTGACTAACAAATCCCGCAGAGCTAGCAAGTTCAAGTGGCAGTGAGCAGGGTTATAGTGCGTAGAACCGAAAGCCAATGGAACGTTAAGGGTCTAAAGTGGAGTCCACGTGAGTGATAAAAAGGTCTAAACGTGGGTGTGAAAAGGAACCAGACAGACCGATGACTTAGCCAAGGTAGCCGCTGGATATGGACTACTAGGGAGGGATCGTTTAGCAAGGAAACATTAGGGCATGCTATCGATCAGCAGTGGACATAATAATATGTATGTCTCGTTGTATTTGATGAATCACCAACTTCTAAAAAGCAATTTCAGAACGTATTTATTTTAACATAACCACACACACACACACACACACAAAACTGATCAGATTCAGATAGTGTAAAAGTTAAACGTATTCATAACACCATATAAAAGAGAAAACAACGTGCTCCATTTAGATTACCAGCAGCTTGGTTCGGCTATTATTAAAATTTGTCATTTCCGCAAATGGCTTCGCAATTTGTAGAACCTATTTTGTTAAATGCCAATGAAAAATATTATGAATTTCTGTTTATTTTACGTGATTCTATCAAGGCAAGAAGGAGGAGTTTTTAATATAGAAGCGAACAAACAAGAGCTTATTTGCTTTAAATATAATTATGTATACGAATATAACCCTGAATTTGAAAAATAGCCCTGAATTGGAAACAGTATCGGTCACAATTACACAAATCGACATTTCTTACGAAAAGAATTAACTGAACCCTTAATAGCTCTCGAAAGTACAATAGAATACCTTTATTGATATATCAATTCAATCCGGACCGTAGTAAGCCTTCCCGGAATTGATGACTATTGGTCGAAATCTAATAATAGGGTGTACCAACAAACAATTTCATGGTTGATGTATAGTAAATAAATGTCTTGGCCTTAAGGTTCGATAAAATCCTAAATGGGCCCGTGTCATATTTTTTTTAAGATTTTTTTAAAAGGGAGCTGAAATTTGTTACTGCTGATTGTAGAATAAGACTATTTATATAGGTGTACGATATTCTGAATGAGAAGATTCAATTCAAAAAATGTTACCTATATTCAGACTCGCAATAAACATATAATAGCAGATCATAACGAATCCGATCATGGTGTTGAGCAGAACCAAAAAAAGTAAATAGAGATGACGAGTAATAACGTGAGATCAGTAGTTCCGGATGTGTATGTGACTCACCCCTTAACCAAAGAACTTTTACAAGGTTAAATCACTTAACAATGTGTGATCTCGAAAGCATACTATCGAATATACTACATACCTACAGAATTACTATTTAGGATTGAAGAGATGATGCATAATTCATTTAGCAAATTAATACAATATTTTAATAACGATTTTAACAAATTTCACGTGCCAAAGGTGTCTTACAAAATAAATATAATTATTAAATAATATTTTAAGGCCTTTCGATCCCTAATTGTGGAATACATTATTGATTAATTCATTAATCATTGGATATATATTAAAATACTAATATTATGTATTGAACAATCAATAACACCCACAGTTTATCAGCAAGATTGCATTGCGAGTGTACTGTTGTAGTTTCATTCGTATCCGTTGAGTAGGTACTGTGCTATTTTCTGATGGTACAAGTGCAAGGAATAAGATGATTTCCATATTTTTCACTGCAATATTATTTTGTGTTGACAAAATTTGATATCAATTCTTGATTATTCCATAGTCGAGAGCAATTTATGGGGTCAAACATAGATATAGGTTAAAAACACTGATGTAGATTTATGATGATGATTCAGCACTCCACTAAACTGTTGTAATGATAATTTCTATAGTTTCTGAAAGAAAGAAAGAAAAAATCTTTATTCAAATCAATCTGTTACAGATATTTTTGAATCGTCAATTGTTATTATTATCATATTTTTTTGGGACTCTACCACCGGTTCGGAATAAGTAGGATCTTCGAGAAGAGCCGGCAAGAAACTCGAGTTACTCTTTTAATCTTTTTATATCAGTGGTTACAGTTTTGTCATTTACCTACACATAGCTTTACAATAATTTATTACAAAGATTTTGTAACTGGAACACTAAGTGCAAGCCCACACATCTTTATCCGATAAATATTCTTCTATTGTATAGTAACCTTTTTTCATTAGGGTTTTTTAAATCTTTAATTTAAACTGGTGAAAATTTCAATACAACATATCAGGAAATCCTATGCGTAGTAGCCATCCCTGAGCAATATTATTTTAATTTTATAATAAAACTAGCTTTTGCCCGCGGCTTCGCTCGCATTAAATTCGGGTTAACACGGTACTTTCATTATCACTATACATAGGATTTCCCCTCCCTCCAACTTTAAAGGTTTCGGGGTCAATAACAGATTTTTTTTAGCAAAAAATATGTTATATTGAGCTAACCTTAAAATAGACACATGCTGTCGCGGACTTTTTTGTAGACCTTTAAAAGGAGAACAATTCTCTCATACATGACTTTTGTGTAACTTTAACCATTTACGCAGCGTACGCAGCGGAAGCTCCAAGTATGAAAAAATACCCCAACATTCTTCATTGCTGCTCCGCTTCTATTACTCGTAGCGTGATGATATATAGCCTATAGCCTTCCTCGATAAATAAGCTATCTAACACTGAAAGAATTTTTCAAATCGAACCAGTAGTTCCTGAGATAAGCGCGTTCAAACAAACAAACAAACAAACTCTTCAGCTTTATATATTAGTATAGATGAATTTTACTTAGTCTAAAGCTTAACAGCATATATTTAGGAACTAACGTATATAGGTACTTTAACTATTCATTGAACAGTCGTAGATAGTCACAAAGTGATATCCCAAAAGCAATAAAAGAAATGCAACTATGTTGATAATGTTCCACACGACTCCGATGGACATCGTTCGACTAAAGCTCAACGCGTGAAGCTTCACAGTAAATAAATGAAATTGCATACACGGGCCCGGAATGGCCGCTAAATTCCTTATAAGTACTACACGTGTTGGCTGCAATGTGAAAAGCCCAAGGGAAACGTCCCTTGCCGGAGAAAGTACGAAAGCCTTAAGTAAGTCCATGATTTACACCCATAATTATAAACCCCGATTGATTGAATGAAAGAAACAATAGATTTACCATAGCTCTTACGTAAAAAAACAAACGAGCAGAGCTTCTTCACCGTATTTGTAACCTAAGATTGAAACAATTTATATATATTTATATAAATAGAGCGTCAGTGGCTCAATCGTGTGGACTGTTGACTTCCGACTGAGAGGGCGCAGGTTCAAATCCCGTTATGTGATTTCGAATTTTCGAAATTATATATACGTTATCCGACGCTCTGAAGTGGTGAAGGAAATCATTGTGAGGAAACCTGCGCACGCCTGCGAAGAGATTCAAAGGTTGTGCGTGAAGTCAGCGAATCCGCACTGGGTCCTCGTGGACGACTCAGGCCTATACACCCTTTACGGGTAGGCTCATGCCCCTCGGTGGGGACGTATAATAAGCTAATAATGATGATGATATAAATTATTACATCCACACATTTCTGAATAGTTATATTTTAAAAAATACGACAGACAAGCAAATGGCGTACCGTTCCAAGTCTCAGTCTTCATAAGGTTGGGAACCGTTTAGCTTGTTAGCTCAACAAAAGCAAGAATAACCCTCCTTCGACAGTCGGGTAGTAGCAACTATTTTTTGAGGTACTCATATTTCTCATTTAAAATAACAATTAGAGAACCTCAAAACTATTTACTATTTTTATATTAGGGCAGCAACAATAATAGGTACGTCATGGAAGGCAGGTTCACAATCGCAATGCCTTCTTGCTCCAATTTATATATTTGCGTGTAAAAGTTACACATAGTTAATCTCACCAAAATACTTTGGCCTCATAGGATTAAGAACTTATGCGCTGTAATAATAGGTTTACATGGAATGTAACTTAAACATAGTATTCGTACTTATATTCGTACCTTTACTAACCAAACACAATATTATCATTGTATATTTTGGTTTTCATCCTGTGATCGCGACCTGTTTAATAATACAATTGAATTATCTATTACATATACATATAATATGAGTGTCTGCTTGTAATATTGAAATAACAATAAAATTTCTTACTTCATGCATATGAATTTTAATACGTTGTTTGTTACGGGTAAGTAATCTCTGAAACGGCTGGATGGTTTTGACGAGCCTTTTTCGCAGGTAGCTGATGTAATAAGGAAAAATATAGGCTAATTTTATTTTAAACAATACTTTTTATTTTGAAAAACTAAAGCAATACAGCGCGGCAGCCGCGCGTCGCGTGTTTAAACGAAGCGATTTGGGGGTTATGTTTTACTCCGGGAGAATCTCTTATAACACTTTTAATACCGCGAGGAAGAGCTAGTTATAAATAAAATCGGTCTACCCCATGGCCTTCGATCAGTAGTGGACATAGGAGCTATGCTTGATTTAAAAAACCATAACTTAAACAATTATAAAAACTTATGCCATTGATGTTTTTAACATCAATGGCATAAGTTTTTAGGTACACAAACAATACTTACCTTAAAAAGTTCATAATTTCCATACAGCATAGGTTTGTATGTATGCCAATGCATTGCATTGACGTTTCGATAACAGGTAAAAAAGGGCTGCGAACGTTATGAGTAAAACGTTTTTCTTTCCGTTCCATCCTTTCGGACAAGATAATTTTATTGAGTTTTGAACCCCGTAAAATCTAAGTTTTTAATTGTAGGCTCCAAGTCACAAAAAGAAAAAATATCACATCATATGCCGGTTGTTAAAATTCGAGACATAAATATTGAACAAGTAAAGGAAGCTCGTAATTTAGGTGTCCTTTGGATGATAAACTTCGATTTCATAACCACGTTACAGAAGTTGTCAATAGTTGTTTTTATAGGCTTAAAGTTCTGTATAGTATCCGTAATTTTTTAAGCATAGATTTAAGAATTAAGCTCTGTGATTCCTTAGTTTTATCGAAATTAAATTATGCTGACACTGTAATCGGTGAGTGTCTTTTTGGATATACCAAGCGACTTATCCAACGGATGCAAAATGCTGCACACGGTTTTGTTTTCCCATACCCCGCAGATCTCATGTTACCCCACACCTCAATCAACATAATCTGATGACCATGGTATGCCGTCGGTCTTATCATTTTGCAACTTTATTATTTGATATAATTAAATCGAAGACACCTAGATATCTATATGACAAATTAGAATTTTCAAAACGTCCATTGAGGTTGGCTAGTCGTTTGGTATGTTCAAAAACAAATACGTCGGTATTTCGTGGCAGCTTTAGGTATGCAGCCACGAAATGCTGGAACAATATTCCCCTCCAATAAGGAACTTGTGTAGTGCAAGAGCTTCAAGAGTCCAGCTGAAAGCTCATGTGTTATCTTGTCAGAAGATTATTTAGATGCTGTTATGGTAATTTGAGGCACATTCAAACTAGAAACTATGTAACTATTACTATTATTATTATAATACTGGCGTTTTGCTGTTAAGCGATGAGGCACACTTGTTAATTTGCTATTTTAAAATTCTAGGTTTATACTTATGTAAAAAATGTACAATGTAGGTCTGATGATTGCGCTGCGCGCACAGTTACGTTCTGGAAATTGTACTGGTTTCCATGGAGAACAGCGTAGAGTTGTCTTGCAGGCACCTCTACATTATAAGCTGAGTGGCGACCAATTTAGTGTTATTGTTGATTGTTTAACTTCATATTATTAGTCTAAGTACTTATAATTGATTTCTTTTATATGCACATGTACCTATTGAAAAAACACTAAATAAACGTTTTAATTATTATTATTAATAATCACTCTTCATAGATACACACATACGAGGTTAACATGTGGTGATAAAAAATTGTGTACATATTGAAGAGTAATAATATTGTAGGATTCGCTTGATCTCGTCAACTAAAACTCATCGTTCTATGATGTGTGCACATCACTTATTTTTAATCATAGTCTGCAGACAACAATCATCGAGAACTATCCAATAAGGTATAACATAGCAAGTTAGTCGTGAGCAGCTCATGCAATCTTTTCAACATTTTGCGGGAAATATACTATGCTGTGTAGGTTTCATATCTTCAATATTCTACCAGAAACCATTTCCTTATTCCATAACTATGACCACTTAAATAATCAAATCAAGTATTGAATCAAATTTAAAATAATGTGTACCTAGTGATTTCATATGTAAACTGAAAACTCACAAATAGAAACATATCGAGTAGACTTAAATCAATTGTGTTAACAATCTGTTTGATTCAATTTGCGAGGCCTTTTATTTGCCTTTCAGTATTTTTATCATAGCATTTTTTGTAATATTTATTATATCTAATGTTTATTTTATATTTGAGAGGAGGATGACTCATTGTCTTCTATTTTTCAAAACGTTACGCAAAAAGGTACGGATGAATTTCTTTTAAAATATTTGCCATCTTTCCAGCAAATACCTTTTAAATGATGAAACAATATATTTTTTACAGTCTAAACTAACCAATGATAAATTGGGTTCAACAATGCAATGTTCTGTAAACAGATCTATCTCAATTATTTTACTTAAGTTGAACAATAATTATTGCCATATAAGCTATTTAAATGTAGAGCTACCATAATATTGTTTTGAATCGACGAGTATTTAAACAGCTCATTGGTATAATTGTCTAATTTATAAAAAATATATCTTGTTGCCTCATTTGTAGGGAAACGCATTTCTCAGGAGTTGTCGGTTCGTCCTCCAATCAAAAGGTCTTATTTATTTGTAATTAAATCGCCATTAGTATGACAAATAAGGATAAAATTGTCACCATTCCTAGATTCTTCTCTCGGAGCTCTCTTTTTTTGGTCGATAATGTATGGCAAAACGCTTCACTATTGTTGAATAAATTAGTAATGAATATCCGCTGACTTTCACACAGCGCTATTTAGCCCCAAATCAAGAGTAAAAAAGCTTGTGTTATTGGTGCTAAACAACGAATAAACATATTTATACACTTTATTAAACACATACATAGAAAACCCCCAGACCAATACAAACAGACATATTTATGCACACAAATGTTTGTACTGCCCATGGATCGAACCTGGAACCCTTGGTATAGATAAAGCCGACATATCAACCATTACACCAAATGGATCGTCAATAAGTCCTAAGTCTAGCTGTAGACTGTCAAGGACTGTTTAGGTAAAAATATATTGTAATCTGGGATCACCTATGATAGCCTTGATTGCACTCATCAATGTGTGCCATACGATTTATTGACTATGTTCAAACGTGTATACATATATTTCGTAACATGTAACAATAAAAAAAATCGCAATTTTTACATAAAATAAATACAAAAATTTTCTACTACAGTTGTTACATTTTAATATATATAGCCCTAGGTATATTACAATCAATCGTAAATCCAAAACCAAGTAATTGTAAATGTTAGATAATTTCATTTCACCTTTCAAGTTTAATTAAAGCGGGCTCTAACTTCAAATTATGTACCTTCAATACGCTTCATAGTCGCGTTGAAAGATAAATCCCATCCACAAAAGATCAAACATCAGAAGAGGAGATTGTTAAGTTAAATTAATTGACACTTAATATTAGGAAAGAAGGAACGATTAAGCTTGCGTATAGCAACCATTACTTTAGCATTTCGCAACAGGTTATTTTTAAAACTCTTAAATATTTTATCTTCATTACCTACTAAAAATTTTCTTGAATATTGATTAGAGAACCTTCAATAATTGCAGATAATTATGTTTTCAGTGAAGCTTTTTTTCATATTGTCAGATGACAAATGTCATAAGCTAACATTAAACTTACCATCATTGCTGGGATTTTATTATATGCAACGAGCACAGTCCGGTACAATCATATAGATATGTAATGGAACCCACAATCATTAATGACTAACCAAATTATCACGATATTAATTATAATGTACTCATTTCAGAAATATTAAGGTAAATTAAACCTCGGGCCTTGATCTTTAGAGGTTCCATAGTTACCTATTTTTTTTATTCCAAACACCACTAATTATAAAACATAGTGTAAAGGCTTTAAAGTTACTCCTGAAATATACGAGTATAATATGTACGCAGGTGACAGAATTATTACAGTAGGATATATTTATTCTTATTTTTTTCAAACTGTCAGGGTGGCCCACTAGGAATCCAGTTGTATATATTTGATTCTAAAGTAAAAAAGGTTGAAATATAGTCCCTGCACCTTGTGTTTGTTCCAAAAAAGATTTCCTAGTAAGCTGTCATCGATATTAATTTAAAAAGCCTCGAAAAAGGAACTGTGATTAAATTCAAAACTTTAGGGTCCGGTTTGTAATTTTGTTTCATTAAACGTTTATTAAGCACTGGTAATCAAGGCTATATAGCGCTTGTATTTTGTGCGCGTGTCATATATATGACACGCGCACAAAATACAAACGTGTTGTTTACTGAATTGGTTAAATTAGATGTTTATTACCAAAAGATTCGTTCCGTTCGGGATAGAAGGGTCGTTGGAATCTAACAAAGTTGTAGTTACTGATAAACTTAGTGAAATTAACTTAGTACGAAGTACTTTTGAAGTTATAGAACTCTCTAAAATGTTATATAGGTAAATGCTTATTAGAAGATGCGGCTTGCTTGTGCCTTACAGTAACTATTTTTTTTAGAAATAAGTAACATTGAAATCGTTAATTAAGTTAAATATTCATCAGATATTTAAGTCATTTTTATGATACAGTGAGCGTCGATGGCTCATTGTTGTGGAGAGTTGCCTTCCGACCGGAAGGTGCAGGTTCCAATTCCGCCGCGTACCAATATCTTTTAGAATCTTCGAATTATATGTACGTTTACCCGACGCTCTAACGGTGAAATAAAACATCGTGATGAAACCTGCGCACGCCTATGACGAAATTCAAATGTTGCCCGTAAAGTCGTGAAATTATTATTATTATTCCATTACATTATTATTGTGTATTTGTGAGCATAATGAACTGTATTAATATTTTTAACTTGAGAGTAATTACAAAATGAAAATTATTATCATCATAATTATCGCACATTTTGGAGCCCGGTTTAAACAAGGCTTATATAATGAGTTTCGTAAAATGAAGTGTTTCCATGTAAAGGAATCTTATGCGTAGATATAGTTAAGCATTCTAATTGAATTTCGCTAAATTTACTTACTCATTTGCCATAATGATATTGTGATGCCTCCAGGGAGTTCATTAGCAGTAACTACACACATGGCTCATGGGAGGCCTTAAAAGTAACGTCTCCAAAAACAGAAAATTTATTGGGTGTGGGTAGGATATGTTTCAAATTTATTTTATATTTTGTTTAAAATAATTAGTACCTACAATGCACAAAGCCTCACTGTTTGCCTTGATTATAATATATTTTTTATTTTTTATTTATTTATTAAGGACAACCAACAAAACAATCACTGAATTTACAAGTTTGGTTACTAGATCTAAATTTAGTGCTAAAGTGATGTTTAATTATAGGCTGCCACGACATGCATAGCATTTCCTTAAAAAAGAAAAATAATATATAAATTTAAATTTTAAACACATGCCGCAACTGTGGCAGCTGCAGAAGCCCTACGATAATTAGTCTTGGATCAAGTAATTTCTACTAATGCAGCCACCAAAGAAGCAGCACAGTTGTATTAACAATAATACTTAATATTAGTATGCCACAGAAATAAATAATATTACTTTGCATTGTACGCAATCGATCTCGCGAAATCTTGACTTATCGAATATATATCTCGATTATATATTTTTAAATACATCACAATCAGTAAATATGTTTGTAAATTACTATAAGTATACAATTTGTAGGCTGTTGTTTTAAAATAAACTATTAACGTAGCAATGTGCTGAATTTGACATTAAAAACTACTGTTACGTAAGTTCTAAGTTAGCCCTTACATAATTAACGTACATAATAAATCTTTGATTAAAGCGGTGACGGGAACCTTTTACTTATATCAACATATAAATTTATGGATACCATTATGCCACGTGACCGAACCAAACAATATCTAAATATGCATCTATTAACTTAGGAGTTGAATTACCTAGCTACTCGTGGGATCACTATAGACCGTGAAACCAGTAAACGTCACAACAAAACTTCTGTCCAGAGCGATGATGAACACCCGGAAACCTTAAGCAGTGGCATCTTTTTGAGCCTTCCCAGATCTGTCAGATATTTTTCTCAGGTCGGGCGGTGGAAATTTATAATACATTGGTACTTAAACGCCTGCATACGAGATGGAGCCAGTGGCAGGACTAAGTTGTTCGAGCTCGAGTTCGAGAGAAATTCGAACAACAAGGATACTGCCAGAAAGGCTGTCAGAGGCTATGCGAAAATGCCTAAAAAAATTATTATGGAGGGTAAGAACTTCCCAGAGGCTCGAGCACTCTGCTAGATTTGTAAGGTGACGCATGCTCCTGCTTAAAATGCTGGCAGGACTGTTGGAGGCTCCTCAGATCAGCGAGTGCCAAATAAGCGTGCTCGCTCGGTGGAGAAGTCTCCACAGGAAAATCTCAAGAAGAGCTCGGGTCTGGCGGGGCTCCCGGCGGTTGCTGCCCATGGCAACTTATAAATATAAATTAGTGCAGGAGGCTATCATAAGACCGTAGAAGCTCCAGCAAAGTGTATGTAACTAGAAGAGATGACTATAACATTTTCCACGGAAGTGAAACTTTGGAAGTAAACATAGACCAAAATCTAACGTAGAATACACATTTGAACGAGGTGATCACAACAAAAAAATCGGTTGGAATCAGTCTGAACAGTTCCTTGGAGCAGTTCCCATAGTTAAAGCGATAGAGAATGCATAACTCTACGCAGTGCCAAGGAGTCATTTATTAGAACGGAAGCTCGACCAGCTCAGTAAACCCAAATTCAGGGCTATTCAGGCTAGTCAGGGCGCTGACTGGACACTGCATGCTGAAAAGTCATCTCCACAAAATGTGGCTGTGACAAGGGGACTTGCAGATTCTGCGCAAAAGATAGACAGTGTCTCTATCAATGCATCTTCTCTGCAATTGTGGTCCTCTTAAACGGAAGGGAAACATCCACTTACTATTCCCAAGTGACATTAAATCTATAAAGTTGGGCAGGTTCTGAGTTTCCTGAAAAGTGCCGAACTTTTAGACGAACTCTAAAATGGGAGCGAGTCACAAAAGCTCTTAGAGGTGGAACTACATACAGGTCTCGAAAGTCATCGAAATTCTTGTGCAAGTCCACTTAAACCTGATACTTAATGCTATACTATAGTCGTGTATGACTTTTGCATGCGTGTTTCATGCGTTTAACGCAAGTTTCATGCATTGCGTACATGTTCAAATTTCATGTTGTTATTAGATCCGGTAAACCCATGATTTATTATAGTTTTGAACTTTACTCGCTGTCACTAGGTTTTCTTTGCAACCGGAAAATTTATATTTTTGATCTAACAATGAATTGGCGTTAAATCTTAAATTCACGACAAGCTTCCACGGGCGTGCACTTCCTTCTTTGCAGGCTAACCCGGAAGTTATTATTTTTTAACAACGGACCTCTCCGGCTTTGTTAATCCTAATCCGAATTCTATGTATTAAATACTGCTGAAACCAGATGCAAAAAAAAATCATTCAAAACCTTTTTTCATGGTATTTTGTTTTCATCTTTATTGAATTATTTCCCTCGATAAAAATAAAAATGACAAACTGATGTAAAATGACATTGAGTATGGTTTGGTATGTTACGTCTGTACTCATGATACATGTTATGTACCTATTATTAAGATAATAAGTTCAAAAGTTAAATTGGATTAGGTTAATGAAAAATAGTACGTGCCGATACGCAATAATGGTAGTTTATCATTACCATGTATAATTAACGTTACATCTCGGGTTTTTTTATATTAAAAAATACAAGTTCAGTGGTTTTTGCAGTTCTTCAACCAAATGTTGTCAGTATATAGTCGGACGATCGCAACGCTAACTGTTACGAGAAAGAAGAAAAAAAATCACGGCTCGTTTGGTGTAATAGTTGAGACGTTGACTACAACACCAACGGTTCTGGGTTCGATCCTCCTGCATGAACGTGTATGTTTTTATTGGTATAGGTGTTTCTATCTATGTATGTATTTACAAAAAGGTATATAATAATTAGTCCGAGAGCAGGTCGTATAAAAGTCCTATGGATCAGATACATGAAAAGTTTTTTGAATATAGTCTGAGAAACCATAGAAAGGTCGACACCCCTGAAAATGCTTGATTTCCGGTTGAAATGATAGACATCGTTATTAATAGCTCATAAGATACATGAAAAAGATACGGGAAATTAAAGTATTCGATGAGAAGATATTAGTTTTTAAAGGTCGACAAGCTAAATTCATTCATGAACGTGAATCGAACACAATCAAAGGTACGTCCTTTCAATGTGGTGTTTGTGATTGTCAATGGATATAACGTTCATTTAACTATGTAAGATAAAATGGCTTTTATAAGGCCCAATAATTATATTTTATTCCATCGTTCCAGCTCATTATATGTCCCCATCGAGGGCAACGAGCCTACACGTAAAGAGCCGCCTTAGCCGTTCATGCGGGTCTGTGCGTATTGGCCGACTTCATGCACAACCATCAACGCCTTAAAATTAAAAAAAAAAACGTCCACGCGTATTTAAAGAAATAAAAAAATATTATATTGGGTATTTAGGGTGAAAATTTATAAACTATACTACTCTCTTAATAATAAAATTAAGACTATCTTTTGAACATTATGGAATTCTTGTTCTTCTTATCGAGTCGATATGGATTCACAAGTTAAATATGATAATGCGACCAATATTTTGCCACTTTAACCGCCCTTTCATTTGGCATCCAGAGTTCCCAGAAACCGTACGTACGCTTCTGTAATATCTTCAGCTTACCCGATTTTCACTGCACCGGCCAACACCTACCCGCAGTCTACTCCTAATTTTCCTGACCGCCCAGGGGTAATCACTACCCGGAGCCAGCTCTTCAGCCGGAGTAGGAACGGAGGTTTTTATTTTTATTTATCTATTCATACAAAAAAAAAACAAAGAACAATTATTACTATCTGCCAAACTGTAAAACAGTTTGTCGGCAGCAGTTCTCGTATGTCTCTCGACGAGTTCGGGAATACTTCATTCCACAAACATCATCAGTCTGACCTTGGACGCCTCAGATGAACTCATTATCGAGTTGAAAGCGTGATTACGAAACTTTGACTGAGACCCATCAGGTTCTTTAATATGATCTGAAATAAGTACTCCATAAGAGAATACAAACATCCTTCTTTGAATCTTTCAACATAGTGCTAAAGTTGTGTCACAAGAGTACATAAATGAAACCCACTTGTATGTAAAGCAAGCTGCATTTTAGTTCCAACATTTTAGTTTTTGTCCCACATGCGCTATTGAAAGTCGCTTTCTCGTTTAGTGCATATTCCGCCATACCGCGGTAGTTTCACGCCAGGTTGCCTTCGCTGTTTTCAACTGTTGCATTTCTGGAGCATCAAAAATTTTACTCGTGACAGAAAATATGTAAGTAGAGCCTTGCTTTAGCCAAAACTAAGCTCGGTTTGTAAGCCGATTGAGAATAAGTACACGAGAAAATTTGTTTTATGTGCATTTAGTCTTTTCAACCTATCGTAGTCCACTGCTGGACATAGGTCCCCCCATTTTGCGCCAGATATGCCGATTCTCCGCTTTTCTCATCCAGCCTCCACCAGCGACCTTTCGCAAGTCGTCGGTCCATCGGGCCGGAGGGCGTCCTATGCTACGCTTGCCGAGACGTCTCCACTCCAGAACTCGTCTGTTCCAATGGTCATCAGTTCTGCGAAATACGTGACCAGCCCACTGCCACTTCAGTGTCGGTAACTTTAGTTCTCTTACGGATTCAATCATTTCTTATCTTATCCCCTAGAGAAACCCCGAGCATAGCTCGCTCCATTGCGTTTTGACGTTATGAAGTGGTATTTTAGGCTTAAATTAAAAAAAATTGATGTTGACTTTGCGACGACTACAAAAGAAGCACATATTGCGTCGAACTTAGGCGGTAACGGCAATAGACCGACATGAAATAAAGCTTTAACCTATTGAGCATCAGGCTTTTAAATTGAATGAGATTGGTGGATCTAAGCAAATATCTAAAATTGTACTTTGTGATGTCCCTCCACTAGATTTTAATGTTGTGGCTAATCATTATATGAAGTAGTCAGGAATTTGGGAGTTACGTTCCACTCCGCCCTTTCAAGTTATCCTCATGTTGCGGAGATAAGTAGCAAGGTTTTTGCTGAGTCCGAATCGCATCGTCGAGGGAAGAATTTGTTCCTTGTATAAACTAAGACTGAACTTGCGCAGTCTCTCTTCTTATCTATCCTTGATTATACATATGTCTACACTAAATACCTCAATGAGGATATATTTCAGTATAATAGAAATTGATAAAAATACTCCAATATTTTGGAATGAAAAGGCAAAATTGAAATAGGATGAAAATGGAAGGGGAACGGAAAGGTTAGCCCACTTAAGAATAGGTATTACAATAGCTTTACGCCGCAAATTAGGAAATCTTTCATATCTAAAGAGATTGCAAGTTATCTGTAGATGTGGCAAAGAATTGGTATGAGGATATCAGAACCCATTGAAATCATTTCATTTAGAAGCCTGGTGTGCCCACAGTATTTTTTTTTTGTTGTATGTTACTGTTTCTATTTTTGTGTATACTTGTGACTAATAAAATGTTAATGCCCCTAAATATTGGTAATTAAACAACATTTTCATATGTAAATAGAGGACCTTTGTGTTCACAATCACATATTTTACTCGTATGTTCCAAACTCTTAAGCTGGCGAGACGTTTATTTCCGGACGAGAACAACGCGTGGCAACTACGTGGTGTGGAAACTGGAATTGAGTGTACAACTCTCTGCTGTTGCATTTATCATTTTGTCATTTATTGTTGTTGTAAAACACATTTCATATATTTTCCCATTTCAAAAGGAAAAGTCATTATTACATTCTGTTTATGTAATTGCATTATGCAATTCAAATGGGACTATTTCAAAAGTTCTTAAAGTGAAATTTGTTAAATCTTTAATAGATTTTTTTTTATTGTAGATCTCTAGATTTATTTCCACGACACATAAAAAATGTACATCCCAAAAATGAGTAAAGATAATGAACTTTTTCGATACCTTTGACCCTAACCTACTACATATTGTAAAAGGAAGATGACACAATACTACTCGTATTTATAATAACTTAAAATGTATTATTTTTTTTAAGATTCAAGGTGTCATTGGCGTTCAAAATGATAAGCAAATTATACAACATGGGGAAATGGGGAATTAACTGATTAACACAGATTTTTTGTGTATATAAATATAATATACATTGGCACCGTCAATTATATATCTATATCCCGCTGGATTAACAGAATTTGATTGAGCTATTGCAACATTGGCCTCATGAGCAGCCAGCACGAGCCGGAGATGATGATGACGACCGTGATGTCATAGTCTTCATTTTGCACCAATTGCCCAATATTTTAATTTGTTCACACTTCAAACTGAGGCAAAAAATTTATTATTATTATTTATTTATTGTTTATGCGCACATCATCATCATCAGCTCATTAAATGTCCCCACCGAGGGGCACAAGCCTACCCATATAGGGCGTTTAGACCTTAGTCGTCCACGCGGGCCCAGTGCGGGTTGGACGACTTTACGGGCAACCTTTGAATCTCTTCGCAGGCGAGTGCAGGTTTCCTCACGATGTTTTTTCTTCATCGAAGTTTTTATGCACACATACAAATAGTCAAAACAATATATAGTGAATAAAAAAAATAAAAAAGGTACTGCTTATAACAAATGGAATTTCTTCCTGCAGTCCTAAACAGGAAAAAATACATACTGAGACAAGCAGACAAAGTGCGCAATTACACAAAGAAACTATAACATAAATACATATTTTAACTAAGTTCGATACCTGAAACCTCTTACACATACATATATTTATACATATAAATACACACATACACTAACATAGATAAATATAAATGAATACACACATACTGTAATTTTTTTTATACTCAGCTTGCGACCTATGTACATACTTCAACTCTAGCAATAGACTTAAAACATTAAGTTGCTTACAACGTTACACTGCAATGCACAAAGCTTTCGAAAACAGCTAGTGGACTACTACAAAAGGGCTCCAACCCGCTATCCATCCCTCAAAATCAATTCAGACACAACATTTTGTGTGGGTAATACACGGGGATCTTATCACTCAACCATTAAACCGAATAGTTCGGATTTATACACAAGCAGTGGAGCGTTAATCGCGGTTAAAGTCACTTATTAGTGTATTAATGTAGGTCAACCCACCTCCCGATACATATGTCAACATAAGTCCCAAGTCAGTGGTTCGACTAGAAGTTGTTGCTTACTTAGCGAAAGCGAGTCGAGCGATAAATACTCACCAAAATTGGAAAACTTCGCCGCCCTGTATTTATTAAAAAAAATGATTAAGCATCATCTCACATCAAAACCGAGTTTACGTTCATAAAAATTGCCTCGATAATGAATATGCAGATTAAACGCGGCGAGGGTCCTGCGTTAAGTGAAGGTCTTCAAATCTCAGACAGATAATTTATGCGTAAATGAAATCATTTTATTACAATGTTGAGTTACATTGATTTTACGGGACGATAGTTGTTCGTCCGCTTAAATTAAATACTTACTATCGTACTCTGAATTTGGCTAATGGAACTTAGTAGAAGCTTACGCTTGGAAGTTGGGCGTCGATTAGCCTTCTAAGTATCTTCGATCTTTGCTACCCTTTGGGTACGCTATAGTTAAATGTGTAAGTGAACTACTAGAATGTAATTTATAAAGGGAAAAATAAACCGTTATTCAGTTTTAATCTTAAACAAAAATCATATGAGATGTAGAATAAACAATAATTATTTACATATAACGATATTAAATCACATCATAAGAAAGAAATGTTCCTCTTGTTTTTGTGCTCAATTAATATGATTGAAGCACTGTTTACTCTATTACAAAAAACGTGTTAAAATTTTGCTATTATATTTGTTTCAATACCATTGGTAGATATATTAACTGGGATAAAGTTTTGGATCATAAGCTAACTTCACAAGTCTCTGGCAAACTGAACTTTTTCATATTGAGAATCCTTTTTACAGCCTGAGAGTGGCATTCGAATCATTGAAAAGGACCCTTACTCACTAAACTCAGCGCACTTTACATTCAATATAAATCTACATAGCGCTGTATAAAAATCTGTGGATATTTATTTATCATACAACTGTTGACATGTATATAATATAGAAGTAGAAGTCACCTAGCTAGTACACATATTAATCTTTGCCATAATTTTTTTTCGGAATATTCAAATGTAGAGTATCCCTAACCTTCAAAGACATTCTATTGAAGTATTTGCTATCGGATACGAATATAGTGCCTAGGATTTAACAAGTTGGTTGCGCATATTTTGTGAAAAAAATGAAGTTATTAGATTTGATTTGAATTGGTACCAATACCAAATTTCACATAGATAAATTTATGAAACCCTTGCTGCCAAACTATGTAGTATGAATTATATTATAGAAGCCAGGCTTGGCAATTTAAATTGTGCAACACAAAAAAGTTAGAAGCTCTATCCACATTTAGAAATAGAATGTAGAATGTGAATCCAACGAAAAGTATTGTAAAATTCTGGAATTTTATTCTAATATTTAAATGTTGGTACTCTTTATCGACAATTCTAACTAACCCTCTTGAGATTGCGTAGGACAGTCGAGAGTGGAGTTCTCTGATTAGAAATTCTTTGTGCTCGGGAAAATATGCGGCCTACCGAGAGCGTGCTTGGAAGTTCTCAATTCTTTATGGGTATTTTTAAATATCTACTGCCTACACGAATGAGTTTTTAGACGTACTTAGATAAGTTGATAACTATTCCATATAACGACGGATTCAAGCGCAGAATTCCTTTCTTGATTAAGACACAACAATGCAGTTCCAAAATTTTAAAAATAGGGCCGATATAAACTATAACTTTAGTAATTTTGATAAAACAAGAGATGTACATACCAATTTCATCATCCGCATTGGTAGATGTTAGTTATAATATGTACAGTAATTTTACCACCTGCTATACTGTTATTACACCTATTATATATGGCTGTGAGGCTTGAATGTTAATGCAAATAGAGCAAAATCTCTTGTGAAAAAAGTGCTCCTTAAGATTATATGCTTAGTAAAAGGGCATGACGATAGTTGAAGGATCCGGACTAATGCCAAGATATTTAATGCCCACGCTCAACATCCTTGAAGAGACCAAAGCAAGTCCTCGCTTGTTTGGCTACCTAGAATGAATGGAAGAGGATCGTCTTCTGAAAAAACTCTGGAATCATTGGCGGGATGTTGCGCAGGTTCGGCCGAGATGTCTATCTCATGTTTCATAAGATTCTCATTAGTTCGAAGAGCCAGCGTAGTAAATAAGTAAGTCGTTTCATCAGCTGCAATGCCTTCTGACAAAATACAAAATAGGACGGTATCTGGCCGTGGATACCTAGACGGCTTAATTCAGTAGCGAGTTAATTTAATTCATCAAGTAAAGCCAATTAGACCTAAGTCCACTATAACTTGCCTAAATCCAGCTTAGCTATGTTTAAGGCTAGCCATACTAGAGAGGTTTTCATGATCTTATAATACCACCAACATGTTTTCTAGCAAAACACATGTCTTTGGCTGGTATTATCAAGTGATAATGGTAATACCCTCAGCTGAACTGTCTGCTTATTTGTATTAATGAGATAATAAAAAAATACAAACAAAATACTCACAATTATAAAATACAAAATATTTAAACAGAGTGCCTGCGAGCTAAATATATTTAGAAGATTAAAATCGCAGTTGTACCCAAATTCCTTTTCCAACTAAATTCTTGATGGTTGGAAACAAAAAAAAACTCATATGAACATTAGCTGTCCGAAGGAATGTCAGCGAAATGTAAAGCCAGCCCACACAAAGCTTGTGGCCTTGCGATTGTTTCACGATGCCAATAGTGGTGAGCATCAGTATTCAGAATATCGATTATCGACAAAATTAAAAGGATTAAGTAGAATCATTTTCCATTATCGAAATATAATGCAAAACTAACGAAAGATAATATTTGTGACTTCGTACGCTTGTTCTATTCCAAGCTTTAATTATATTATTATATTTAATACGTGCGAGTAATAGTCGTTATTTAAACAAATATGACCCTTAAAATAGGTTGTATAAACTTATTCCAAGACCCAATCTTTTAATTCTAGGAAGAGTTTCCTATTTAACTATGATTAATTTGGAATTAAAAATTTACCTATTGTGGAAGAAAATAACATAATTACTTATATGTATGTCCAATAATAAGTATCATTAAATATGAAACATGGCTTCCAATGTCAAAAACTAGTGATTTAAAGTGTATCACACACTACTACATTTAAACTTTTGCATATTGAGTTTTCTCTGCCAAAGACGATAAGAGATACATCTAAGCTTCAGCAGGACATAGTTACACCTCATAGTTAATTCTAGAACTACACCAATAAACATTGTCATGTTCATTTACTATAATGCCATAACACGGTTTTAATTAAATGGTTCCATTGCAACGATATATTATGTTGCAACATTAATTCGAGCTATTTGGTCACTAGTAAACGTTTACATTCGTGATCACAATTTCCCGTACGATATGCCCTAGATCTGGAAATGACAGAATGCTTAACAAGTCTGCCATGTACGATATGCAAGCTTCAGGTTAACGAGGTGCCGCCTGAGTGTGCCTAAGGGAATTTTCAAGCATCTTTTTTACGTGGACTGCAAATTGATTTTTAAAATACGGTATGTCCTGTGTCAGAATTTATAATTTCTCACAAAATATCATACCCTGTAATATATTAAAATACGGTACCACAGTATTAACTATGGAGGTGTTAGTGCAGATGAAAATAGCTCCGATCTTTGCACTGTATTCGTTCAAATAACAGATCGTAGGGTTTTGCAGCCGCATGGAGATCACATACTGCAAAATATGGATTGCTGTGGGCTAGTCATGTCGCTGGGCTGAATGTCGTTGCAAGCAAGCGTAACTTTGGTCGTCCTCCGCCCATATGGAGCGACGATTAATAGATCTCTGATTGAGGGGTAAGTCAGTAAAGCAGGATATTACGCGCTAAAGGTGAAATAACGATAATCGATAGAATTAAAAGGATTAAGTAGAATCATTTTCCATTATCAAAATATAATGCAAAACTAACGAAAGATAAAATTTGTCACTTAGTATAATTATGCTTGTTCTATTCCAAGCTTTAATTATATTATTATATTTAATACGTGCGAGTAATAGTCGTTATTTAAACAAACATTACCCTTAAAATCGGTTGTATAAACTTATTCCAAGAACAAATCTTTCAATTCTAGGACGAGTTTCCTATTTAACTATAATTAATTTAGAACTATAAACTTACCTATTGTGGAAGAAAATAACATAATTACTTATATGTATGTCCAATAATAAGAATCATTAAATATGAAACGCGTTATCGATGTCGACGACTCTACCCGAGCGAACCCGCTGCGCCCCAACACAATGTTTGTTTAAGGCCGTGGTACACGACGGCACAACACAGCCCACTTGTTCTACCCAGATCACTATCAAGGTCCGTATGAGTTATCTAGGCTGTGCATTCTGCAAGATTTCCCATTAACACATGACATTGCTTACACCGAACACTTACATGTATGAGTGTATAAACTACTATTACGTATTATTAGTCCAGGAACATTCACTAATTAATTGAAAACTTACTTTAATATATTGCAGTTCACTGCTGGAATGTTATTTCACCTTTAGCGCGTAATATCCTGCTTTACTGACTTACCCCTCAATCAGAGATCTATTAATCGTCGCTCCATCTGGGCGGAGGACGACCAAAGTTACGCTTGCTTGCAACGACATTCAGCCCAGCGACATGACTAGCCCACAGCAATCCATATTTTGCAGTATGTGATCTCCATGCGGCTGCAAAACCCTACGATCTGTTATTTGAACGAATACAGTGCAAAGACGGAGCTATTTTCATCTGCACTAACACCTCCATAGTTAATACTGTGGTACCGTATTTTAATATATTACAGGGTATGATATTTTGTGAGAAATTATAAATTCTGACACAGGACATACCGTATTTTAAAAATCAATTTGCAGTCCACGTAAAAAAGATGCTTGAAAATTCCCTTAGGCACACTCAGGCGGCACCTCGTTAACCTGAAGCTTGCATATCGTACATGGCAGACTTGTTAAGCATTCTGTCATTTCCAGATCTAGGGCATATCGTACGGGAAATTGTGATCACGAATGTAAACGTTTACTAGTGACCAAATAGCTCGAATTAATGTTGCAACATAATATATCGTTGCAATGGAACCATTTAATTAAAACCGTGTTATGGCATTATAGTAAATGAACATGACAATTAATGTGGTGTAGTTCTAGAATTAACTATGAGGTGTAACTATGTCCTGCTGAAGCTTAGATGTATCTCTTATCGTCTTTGGCAGAGAAAACTCAATATGCAAAAGTTTAAATGTAGTAGTGTGTGATACACTTTAAATCACTAGTTTTTGAATTGGAAGCCATGCTTACCAGTCCGTGATAACAGTACGATCCATCATAAAGAACGTTGTCCCGAAAAGTTGAAACAAACCCTGTAATCAAAAGTAGGTTTAACAAAAGTCTGACGTAGTGATCCAGAGTCAAGGTACGTTACGTAGATCCCTGGTTCGATTCCTGGTAGAAGCCGATGCTTTTGCAGATTCGTTACAAGAGTTACGTGTCATTTTATGAAAAAGAGAAACTTATAACAAATCAATATGCATGTTTGAATTGATGGAATCTCGTCAATAACATCAGCTACGCGGACGACATGGTGCTGCTGAGCCCGTCAATCAGCGCTCTCAGGCGACTGTTATCATTGTGTGACGACTATGCGATAGTTCATGGCCTCAAATATAATGTCACGAAAAGTAAACTGCTAGTTTTCGAGTCGGTTCAAATAAGCCTGATCACGTTCCACCAGTGCATGGATGCTTAGCGGTTTCGCCTTGAAAAGGGTCTCTGAATTTAGATACCTCGGCCATGTGGTAACCGAGGATTTAAAAGACGACGCAGACATAGAGCGGGCGCGGAGGGCGTTGTCTGTCCGCCGTAACATGCTGGCCCGCAGGTTCACCCGCTGTACGGCGGAAGTCAAAATCACCCTATTTAGGGCGTACTGCCATCAGCTGTACACGAGCGCTTTGTGGGTAAGGTATTCGCGGGGGACATACGACGCTCTTCGCGTGCAATATAACAACGCATTGCGGATGTTGTTGGGGCTAGGGAGCCCCAACAACATCTGCGAAGCGAGGGCTTCTGTAGTGCATCGGGGATGTTCGCCGACGCGCATGTGGATGATTTCCACGCCACAATGCGCAAAGGAATCGCCTCACTGATGCGCAGGGTGCGGGGAGCCTCGAATAGCATTCTGGCTCTAATTGCTCAGAAGCCTGATGGTGATTTTTTGAGGGACTGGGTACATGTTCACGTGCATGTGCCTAGTGCTAAGAAGTAGCAAAGGAATGTTTGTATTACTAACATAGTTTATAAGTAATTTGTAACTAACAATTATGGGCTTTTAGCCTGAAATTAAAGGATTTTTTTTAATACAACTTAATTTGTGCTAAATAATTGGCAAGTGGGTGTAAAAAAAGTATCATGAATAATTATGATAATCGAGTACGATTATTAATTTACCGGGTAAAAGAAAGCAGTAAGTGACTGTTCAGGAATTGCCTTAGCCACTAATTTTAACATTAACAAAGGACTGCAGATCGTTAGTGGTTTCACGCGGACAGACTAACCACACGCAATTCGTTTTAACTCGCTTAATCACTAATCTCATTGGAGTTCCAACTAACGCTAAGTAAGAAACTCATGCTAGTACATTTGCGATATATAAAGTCAAAGAAATAAATCTGTCTTTTTATCGTCTTATATTTTTGACATCAGTATTTTGATTTAAGTATAGATCAGTATATGAATTTTCTAGTAGAGCAACTTTTAGACTATGCTTTATTCTGATAACATTATGTTCGTCCAAATATTTTTATGCGAATAAAAATTAAAATTTTTTGTTATTATTAGCTAATATAATTTCATCGATACTTAAAAACTGATATTCAATTAACTCAACGTTACCAAAGTGAACTTCTATGGTTCTTTAAGAATTCTATAAAATTTTAGGTTTTTTTTGTTGAGATAAATAATTACGTAGATATTTATAATTAAATTAAACTAATTACCTACACAGAACTTCAAAGGACATAGTAAAGCACGTAATTAGTATTTATCACAGTCTTTTGTTAAAAATATAATTTTGCTTAAATCAATACGATTTTAGTTGCAAGTATCTATGCTTCAATCGTACACGTGCAACAATGTTTGCCAATTTATATTTTAGTACTGGTAGTCCATTCAGACGAGGAGATATAAAAGATTGAATTTTTATTTTTTTTTATGGTTGTACAATACAATACTTAGATATTACAATGTTTCGTATTCTATTTAAATACTGATTGTATTTAACACGACATCTTAAATATTTACCAATATGATATAATTCAGATTAATTTAGGCTTTTCCGAAATGGGTTGTTAATTTTTACGGTCCATCAAATGAATAATTGAATTAATAGGTAATAGTTTTTGTCGGGCTCGCTTGCACTTCGAGTTACATCAAACGGCCAGTAGCACGCTTAGAATAACCCATTGAACGCCGGGAATCTAGACACAGTAGAAAATCTACTGTGTCTGACGTCATTTGCGGTCAAAGGTAAACAAAGAGGCTTGCTTACAGTCACCATTGTCGGTTTAATTGACTGT
This sequence comes from Leucinodes orbonalis, assembly GCA_019425675.1. NCBI lineage: Eukaryota > Metazoa > Arthropoda > Insecta > Lepidoptera > Crambidae > Leucinodes > Leucinodes orbonalis. The sequence continues at coordinate 87,513 of PQWD01010522.1, forward strand.
CAATAATTTACTTGTTTCTTTCCACATAGTAAATGGTTCACACTTGGTTGACATTTAAAATATATTTGTTATCTGTCCTAATGCATCTACAGTTCTGCTGAAGAACATCTAATCTCTGAAATCAAATACTTTCAATATAAATAGAATTTCTTGTTCAAGCGTTTCAAAATAGTAGTTGATATATAGAGAATAAACTCTAAATATAGAGCCAAGTAATTATAATCAGACACTTATTGCAAGAATGTATACGACAAACCCATGACAAAAGTTTCAAAATCAAGTTTCTAACGCCGATTAAAGTCACGTATCTCGTTAAAGTTATAGCTTGTACAAACGAAACTTTAACGAGATCGACAGAGATTTTATTGGTCATCATGGTAAAGACATGAATTGAGAATTCTTCCGTTACAAAAAATACTTGTTGTTATTGAAAACTAAAAAAGGTCTCATTAAAGAAAGGTGTAGTACCTTATAGTAACTTATCGTGGACATGGCAAGGCGTGACTAAGGAATGCTTGATTAGCTATCCTTCACGACAGGTAGCTCTAAAATATTTTTTCTTTCTGCTAAGATAACGGGTTTTGGAGTTCTGACAACGGAAAGCAATCACATTCCGCGAGTCAAAGGAAACTGCATCATGGAGCCGATTAGTGTATTTATTATTTATTTACGTGACCATTATTTTAAAGCAGAATTATTTTTATATATTATGGCTGTTATATATGTATGTTGCTGAAAAATTTTATGTGTTTTAGCATTATTCATTTATAAATTACCTTTTTTAAAAAAAAACAGTAGAAAAGCCTTAAATTTCTGTTTTATTGTTGTTTTTTTTATAGTCCTTTTCGTAATTTTCGTAAATGTACGTTTCTAACTATACTATAAAGATTAGAAATATAATAATGACGTCACCTGGGCCTTATCAGAAAACTAGCGCTCTCGTGATAAGACTCACTTTATCACGGCAGCTTATGCTGAGCCGGCCATTTGACCACATCTGTGTTAATATTTTTCTTTGTTTTTTGTTTTTGATTATTGTTTTCACCATGTTTAACACTTTATTTTTTTTCCTCTTTCTCTTTCTGTTTTATACGTTATTGTCTTAAAGATGTAAACTGTAACTGTGTGTCAAATAAATGTATTTCTTTCTTTAGTACCTAATAATAGAGAGCGTCGGTGGCTCAGTGGTGTGGACTATCGCCTTCCTACCGGGAGGGCTGAGGTTCAAATCCCGACACGTACCAATGTATTTTTGCGAATTTTCGAAAAATATATGTACGTTATCCGACGCTCTTACGGTGAAGGAAACATCGTGAGGAACCTTCATGCACACCTGCGAAGAGATTCGAAGTTGTGTGTGAAGTCGTCCAATCCGCACTGGGCCCGCGTGACACTAAGGCCTAATCATCCTATATGGGTAGGCTCGTGCCCCTCGGTGGGGACGTTAATGAGCTATGATGAATAGAAAACATAAACATGCCAGTTCTTATTCAATTTACTCGTAAGTGTAGGTAGGTACGATATGTCATAAAAGTAATAAAATAACATTTTTTATTAGGTATTTATAATCATACTCACTGTACACAATATTTGTAAATGATGAGGTACAACTTAAGAATGAAGAAGTGTAGGAAAGCTTTACAATATTCTCTTTAACCTATCGCAGTCTTTAAGTGGACATAGGTCTGTCCAATTCTGCGCCACAAATATTTTGATCGTTCGCTTCATCACCTGGCCTTCACCATCGACTTTGCCCAAGTCATCGAACGATAAATAATTATAATTGTATTATAATCTTGAGATGGTATAGACATGTATGCTTATAAGGAATTGTATTAATATATATTTAAGATGTCACAATTCATCAACACGAGGGGTGACTTCAAAACCGAGATTCACCTTGACCTCAGCAAGTAACAGTAGGCCAAGTCAGGGTCGGGCAAGTTTTGACATTTAGCGAGTGGCTGCCTAGAGTGATTCCAATTGGGGTGACAGGCGTCTTTAGGGTTGTGGCAAAGAAATACTCCTTATTTTTAACATCTTCATGATACGGAAATTACATATTATGCACGCATATTAATAAATAGTGTAGGTGAACTTTGGTAAAATGGAGTGATGACACGACACGACTGGTATTACAGCTGGGAACAAAAAACAAGGGACAAATTTTGGAGATATTTGGAGAATCAGCAGTGGACAGGAGTAAGCTGTTGAAGTATTTTATGGAACCAAGGGTTTCAGATTCGATCCCCGTGATACACAAACATTTTCGTGCATGACCATGTCTGTGTATGTGTACTGTGTATACTCAGTAGAGATGACGAGACCAGATATAAAAATATAATAGTTGAGCAAAATTGTTTTATTCCCTGAATTGCTAAAACGGACTCAGACTTGCTTATATCTATGTCACAAACATTGCAATGAATATTTTGTATATTTTTTCCAGTACACATAAATTGTATTCAGTGAGATACGGATAATATACGTATTAAATTTTAATTGTCCAGGTGCAAAACAAGGGTTGACATATTCAAATTAGTTAATTCAGTTTATGAAGTCAAACAACTTGCACCTGAAAATATATTTTTGAAGTGTCAGAAGTGTTGTTTTTTTAATACAATATAAAATGCTTATATAATGGATACCACACATACATACATATATGTGGACGACTACAGCTTACAGCCTTTACGGGTAAGCTCGTGCCCATAGATTTCCCAATACATTGTTATTCCGATGTCTGTGCTCGTGCCCCTCGGTGGGGATGTGCTCGTATATAAGCTGATGATGACACACATACATTATGTACATAGTTTGTTTAATATTTAAAATAAGCGCTTAGCAATATAATAATCAGGGGTGTGGTTATTATAAACATTAATAGTTAGTTCATTACAAATTATTTTCTATAGGTACCTAAAAAATATTAAAAAGTCATACTGTACACCAGTTAAGATAAAGTGGAGGATTTTTAATAATTTGAATCTTGACATCTATCACTCGGCCTGTATGCTATGTATGTTGCTAACAAAATTTTATTTAAAAAAAATAACATTAAATTTTTACTTACCGGTGTGCCAACTATATATATTAAATCTACATCACTTTGTCGGTGATATAAACATTGCTTCTGCGCTTTAACGTCCGAATAACGTATTTCACGCGTGAAGTGCACACACGCGTTTATAAGTGGCGACTGAGAGTGACATTAGCACCGCCCAAATACCGTTCACAAGTAAATGAGTAACGATTCACGGGTACTCTCTGAATTCGAGTCATTTTTTGTGCAACCACTCCCATAAAAGACCACGTGGGCCTCAAATAACAGTGGATTAAGCTTTTAAAACAATGGCTGTTCTTGATTCGGTAATTCACGAGATTATTTTAATGTACTTTCTACAGTTTATCCAGTTAACCGCTGCTGATAAAAATATCAAACTGAAACAATTATTTCTTCTAGTGTCTGGAATGATGTGGTAACTAAGATAAGACCTTTAAAACCTTTTTTTTAAGTTATCGTAAGTAGACAAAGCTTACCGATCCGATGCTCCTTTAAAGTTGCGAATTATTGAAGTATGGTTTTCGTGTGTGTGGGTGTTACGTAATAAAACTTGTGTTATTAATTCTCTATGATCTAGCGTTAAATGCCACTTACGATTTCTTTTTACTAATGCTATGTATATCAATAGGTATATAGAAATAACCAAGAATAGACAGAAATATTCTTATACCCGCTGAAAAATTTCATAACACTCTGAATATACAGTCAACGTTACGACTGTATTCCAAGACTACATTAATGAAAATCCAAATTATAAAAAGTGTCAAGCACACTTCGATAATCAAAGTAAAAATATTTGGATATCATACTTATCCAATATTGGATTCTTTTAATGAAGTTCTCATAGGCTCAATATAGGTCGACCTCTTCGTTTGGGAATAATTTACTAGATGAGTTTGATTGAGACTGTAGCCTAAGGTCCATTTTCTCCATACAAAAAAAAAACAATTAAGAACTTTTACTAGTAAAACAAACGACCACATTGCTTCCAACTTTAATTTTCTTTTGTACAGTTAATGATCATACATTATTTTACATTTCTTTTTAACTTACAATTATCAACATTAATAATTTATTTACAATTCCATTTAATATTTGGCAACAACCTTGAGCATAATCTAATTTACTCTGTAATACGTCTATATTATTAACAACTAACATCAAATTTGAAGTAACGCAGCGTTGTGCGTAAATACTACAGCATATAATGGTATAATGGTTTTTTATAATATAGTACGAAGTTGAACCTGATGATTTTAAAAATATTTTTTATAGTTATGTCAAAAATGCATAATATCATTGGCTTAAACATGAAAGACAATGTTTAGTTAAATGGCAGAACCCAATAAATTATTTATTTAAATTTATCGCCAGCAATATCCAAAATACTGTTTGTTCGATCTTATTGAAGCCTTTTATGAGAACACACAGTTTTCAAACATTTGGAACTATTTAAATAAATATTTACGTCCGATGACTTATCTCTCTTTTGTGAAGTATCTACCTATTTTAATGGTAGATACTTCATAAATCGAAAGTGGAATAGGCTGCCGGTTGAATCTGCAATAAAATTATGACGCCGTCAAAATATACGTAGTTATAATACACATGTTAATACTTAATATATCGATAGAACGTTAAGGAATTTAAATTGGAAGTCTAACGTACTACATGAATCAAAAAGTATGTCGTCAGCCGATCGTTGGATTGTGGATTGCGCGATTCGCCGGCACTTCATTTATAACAGTTCCTAACTAAGCAGTAAGTGCATCGTAAAGCATTTAGACCAGTACTGTGTTCACTCGATCGTTAGTTTAGTGTGATCGGTATCTTTAGCATCATGAATTCAGCCGTGTACTGCTAAACTTGACCTCACAAGACGGTTGACGCCATTCAAGGTTTTCGGAAAGCTACGAGTACGTTGGTGCAGTACAGTGCAGCATGCATTGGATATACGAGTATATAGGGTCGTAAAGATTGTCTTATCTCCCACAGGGTTTGATTGGGACACTACATACACCCTGAGTCGTATAACGGGTCCAAAACAAATGCATTTGCTATCTTGTCGCCAAAGAGCTGTATTTGCTCCACTGTAGGAAATTGCGTAAACAACATTATTTTCGAATTTAATTTGCTAAAACACGCTTCACAAATGTTATAATCAAATATTACTCGCAAAATAGTCAATTTAAAGACGGATCATGAAGCGCGGGCGTAATATCACGGAGTGCCCAATTTAACTATTGGCTGCTGATACATGCCTTACGCTGTGAACTATATTGTATTTGTCGTTCAAGATCTATTTAATAATTAACCAAGGATAATACCTGGAGTTTTTTAATTCATTCAATGTCACACATATTTTATGGTAACATGTTTATAAAGATTTAGTGTTTGGCACTGGTGAATTTTAAAGCTTAAGCAATATTTATTTCAACCATTTACAAACGACTTATTAGAAGTTATTAAATCGCTATAACGTAAATAAAGCTTTATAAGTAAAAAAATACTTGAGGAAACAATGTTTTTGCATTAAAAAACTTTTTGGCTTCAAATAGAATCGGATAAACCGACCCCGAAGAAAACACACCAAGCTTACTTCGATGATACATTTTAAAACGAAATTTTATCAAAAGTTTACATGTAATTTAAGGTGAACTTTACTCATTAGATAGATATGCACTGTTTAAACGATTTAATTGAACAAATATAGTATTAATTCTGTTGAACACATTACTATTGAAATTATATTTATTCGCAATATACATAAATTCACTTTGTAAACTTTTAAAGGGAAATTCTTACCCGCTTCATCTGTAACCTACTTACAATTTTGAATCTCATTGGCACAATTAATATTTAATTCGTTGCCTGGGTTCTGGCGCAAGCTGAAGGGAAAACAAACTTTAAGTTGGAGGTTTTAGAGGCGTGTTTCCGACGTGAAGATTGTTCAGTTGCGGCAGAAGAATGGCAGCAGTGGCGATCGTGGTAACCAATACGAAGACGGCGAGGAGCGCGCGGTCTGCTACCACCGCCACCTGTTAACATTATTACATATTCGTATTCTAATTTAATGCAAATATTGTACAATTAAAACTGAGACGGAGGAGGAGATACAGTAAACTTAATCATATCAATGATGATAAAATCTTCAATCCCTCAGCCATCATTGACCACTGCTGTCCACAGAGGTCTATAAACACATCCAATGCGGAAGCAGCCAATAAAAACGGCCACCCTTCATAATGTATGCGGTGTGGTAATCTAAGTGTTTGTCAAATCCCTAGTGCCATGAAATTATAATACGTAACGAATAACGAGATCACCTATCCCAGGTTAAGTTAAGCTAACTTTAGGAACCTTCGCTTGTGATTTTAGAAAAGTAAAATACTTTTCCAATGGTAAACGTCGGCGTCCACGGGACGTGCTAGATGATCCGGACGATCCTACCACGGTCACCACCGCATCGGCGGCCGAAATAGCTAAAACACTAAGATTACACTCCACAAATCGACAACCGATATTCCGCCCCCGCTGGCGGGGGCCATCGTCGCGTGTCCCTATTCGCGTAACCGGCATGTGCCGGGCCGCTTTTCTCGCCAAACATATGTTAGGCTACCAAGCCCCCCCCGCAACGCCCCAAGCCGAGGTTCGAGTCCCGTTCGGGGACGCCCTTAGGCTCGTTGTGTAAATTTTAAGGCTGAGAGCCATCTGCGCTCGCCACTTGCCCGGTGAAGATGTCAAGGCCATCTGCGGCCAAAAGCAGTAGTCAGTACGAAAAAAAAAAACTTTTCCAATGTTATCTACACGTTGATAGTGTGTCAATAATTCAAGAAGAACCCAACTGAATTAAGTTAAAAACGCCTACGCAACCAGCCATCCAATACCGCCACCGTAAGCTCTCTGTGACTCTTAAAACATTTGAACTTTGCAAAAAATAGAGGGAAAAATGGTTGTGGATGACTGAGATTTAACCTGTCCATTTAATACTCGTAGAATGAAATGAACTAACTCAAATCTTTGATATTTTAAAAACGAATGCTCTTGAGTAGCATAAAGTCAAGTTTTGGCGAGACATTCGATGGCTGACTATTAAGAAGTAAGTACTACTTTTATTTTCAAACGAACCATATCTAGTTTACCTTAGCTAGTTTTCAATAAATTAAGTACCTGCGCTCATTAACTTAACTTTATAGAAGCTGCTTCCTCATCAAATTTTTTACTTAGGTCACTTTTGTTCTTTGGCGCGATTTGCATTTTCCCATTAATACCTATCGAGCACAAGGATTAGGTCAATGATAAAATCGGCCTCGAAACTTGGCGTTTTGCGGCGAGTTCGCTTTTTTGTGTGGAAAAATTAATTAGATCGTTGGGATGGCAATTTGAAGGGTTGAGCTGAAAAGGCAAAGGGGAACGATTTATCGTCGAAGCTCCCAGATAGTTTTCCAGTTCACTTCTGTCCCATCAATTATTAGCAATCCCAAATTTAACACGAACATAGATACCATTAATTTTCAGTTGTTCTCGATTCAACCTGCTGAAAATGAATTGTCTGATACATTTTTAAAGCTTAATAGTAGTACAATTAATCATTTCAATTCAATTCTTAAAAACAGTGTAGGAGACCATTCTGTGAACCATTTTAACAGTTTGAAACATTTAGAGAATCGATCAGTCTGATAAGAACGACTTGGTACTTAAACTTATGATGAAATTTACTACACGCAAGTCCAGAAAGTACGAGAAGAAGAATGACTCGATAGGTACGAATTATTCATTAGGTAAGGTAGTGCCAAATGCTTGCTTTTAATAAAATGAGAAACGAGGTTCTCAATATCTTGAAGCTTTGATACGTAGTATAAAACAAAGGCGCTTTTTCTGTCCGTATATCCCTTTGTATATTTAAATCTTTAAAACTATGCAACGGATTTGATAGTTTTTTTAATAAATAGAGTGATTTATGAGGAAAGTTTATATGTATCATAACTTCCAATTGATAATGGAGATATACTTATATTTTAGGTTTCTAATGCAATGTCGTAAATAATTTAATTTTTTGTGGCTTACATTGCAAACGCAGGCTGAGCCTACGATATTTATCAAAATAATGCACTAAGTATTGAACACATTGAAAAAGTCTACATAAAACTCTGCAATGGTATATGTCTATCCCATTAGGATATCCCACAGTAAAAAAATCTCTTTCTTCGTCTTTTACTTTTTACGACAAGTGATGGCAAATTTTTTAACCACCTTTTGGTTTCTTACAGCCTTAATCCTTATACAATAAAATGCCTTGAATACATTGTTGATTTAATATAAATGTATATGGTCCTTTACAGCATAAGATTCAAATAAATGTTTTCGAAGATATTAAGCAGCGGTTTGCAGCCGCGCGGAGGGATGACGTTCACATTTTGCACCCTAGATTAGATTTAGATAATAATAAAACCCTACAAAATCGTGCATGACTTTGTCAGGAAAGAGTCGACAAGGTATTTTCCCTTTTATCGACGCAAACATTTAAACCCAAAAGAGAGAATTGATTTGCTATTGTGTTGAAGCGGACAAAAGGACAAACTTGACTTGTTTTCTGTTACCTGTTTCCACTCTAAGTTGGCGCGTTCGAGTCTCTCGTTGGCGGCGACCCGCTGCTCGTGACGAGCGGCCGCCTCCCGTAGAGTACAACCGCAGCACGCGCACCTCACGCAGGTATTGGCACATGTTGATGCTTCGCTGTTTGGAGCCCCAGTTGCGCCAGTACCACCACCTGTGTTCAAAAAATTTATATTACATTTAGCGTGGCACTGGGCTGTGTAGTCTCTGGTTACAGTACATGCTACCTCTACGGACTCGTCGCAATAAGTATGACTTGCTTTGTCTTCACAAAATCATACTTGGAGCCATCTACGTTTTATCCCTCACAGCATGGCTGTTATCCAACAACTCCAAAGTCGCCGCCCGCTAAGTGTGTGAACGACTAACACCCTTAAAAAGTGGCACCAAACGCGTAACGTGCCTTTCGAAGCACGGAGAGACAGGGCAGGACCATGTGTGGCCACTTATTTAGAAAAAATGTGTCTGTTGTTCCTCTACTTCTTAAAGAGATGGTAGTCCAATTGATTAACATATTAAGTAGGTAAATGCTGGTGTTCGAGTTTTAAAAACTCTTTAACGTACTTACTACATTTCAAACTTACCAATTAATACTAATCCATTAACAAACTATAATCAGATAACAAAATATAATCTTACGGTCGCTACAAAATTACTAGAATGATTTCTATTTTCCAATAGTAATACAAACGGGAAAAGACGATTCCTTATTTTCAGGTTGAATTCAGTGTAGATTCTAGTATCGACACAATATGTTTAATATTGTTCACCAATTCACGGGCCTAAACGTGAGTTGTATAACATATTGCGCCGTGAGAAAGGATAAAACGTAAAAATGTACCCTACATATTTTTTGTACGCTGTAAATTTGATTGAGTTCCCTAAATAAGTGTAAATCCAAGCTATATATACGGTGGATTTGCTGCTGTTGAATTATTTACTTTCAACGAGCCATTTTCCTGAGTGGTTATCAAATATTGTTTGACAGTACATACAATTAATTAAATAAGCTACATTTAGACTAAAGTCGCTTTTACGAACTGTGCTTAGTCTTAATTTAATATGTTTACATTATTTGTACACTGCAATCTCCTTAGGTATATTATATGTTTCTTAAATAAATTTGTTAAACCCTTATGCAGTGAGGGAGAAGTACGCGCAAACAATAGAATTTCTATTGTGACTCTGTAACCAGCCAGGCAGTCAAAGTGTCAAGGAAACTTCTCTTATTACTATAAAATGCACTCAATTATTAACTCGTATTTTCGAAACCCACCATACATTTATCAGGCTCAATTTATGCAAACTGCGGATAATATTTTTTGCCATAATTGTCAATTTCCGAAGAAATTTATGTTTACAATTAATAATTCAGCCCCTCCCATCGAGTTTGCTAATAAACTTAATTCCCTTATAACTGGGTACATTTTCAGATAACGCGCTCTGTTCTAACAAAATTGAATAAAGGAACCGAAGACAAAACGAATTGTTTCTATACCATGCACAATACAGCCTTTTAAAGCAATTCACTACGTTCATTACTATCGAAGTACTTAGTACTGTAACTGCAAAATGTATTTTCATTTGTTCCAGATTCATTTATTTTAAACAATACATGTTTTGGCTTATAACTTATAGAATTATACTTATAGACGACCCATTTGGTGTAGCGGTTGAGACGTCGACTGCTACACCAAGGGTTCCGAGTTCGATCCCCGGCAGTACAAACATTTGTGTGCATGAACATGTCTGTTTGTAATGGTCTGGGCGTTTTCTATGTATTAATGTATGTATTTACAAAAATAATATATAATAAGCATTTATCAGTTGTTAGTACCCATAATAAAAGCTTCACTATTAGTTCTAATGTATTTCTTTGAAAATTGAGATAGAAAACTAACCGATAAATAGCCGAGATGTACCATTGTCGTAGCTCACTCTTGCTTTAAGAGAACGCTAGATGAACTATAAACATTGCACTACAGATGCTAGGAACGGAATGGCTACGACACCCATCATACTTTCCGGACCTTTTTCTTCTTAACATAATGCAAAAGTTTTTCTATTGCAGAAGGTAAAGGATAGGTTTTCTATTTTGCCATGGCATATAGTCTTGGTCCTCCACTTTTCTTATTCAGCCTTCCCCAGTTACTTTTCGCAAGTCTTCCAATTTGCTGCAAGTGATTCCAACTTTTTGAAATTTGGACAATTTCTGAATTGGTAAAATAACACTTCTAAATGGCGTCATGGTTTTTGTTGTTTTTCGCTACCGCAACGTGCGTTGCTAGTTGCTACCGTAACGGTTACGTAAACAGTGCAAATATTTATTAATTTCATAATAAAACATATAAACATGGTTTACTTTTGATAAATCTAAATGGTTATAAAGCCATATTAGTATTTCCTAATAAACAAAAAATCTTCTGTTATAAAAATACAATACTCCTCAATCATTCCACAATAAATTATAGTGTAAGCACCATCTCGTGATACATCGTTTTCAAAGCAGAAAGATAAATATTATTAAGGCGTCTAGAAAAAATAAGTAGACCTCTTTATGCCACACAAGGCAATTAGAATATTCATGTAAATTTAGTACTAAAGCAGAACAACCACCCACAAGAGAGAAGAGATACTAAAAAAAGATTACAACTAATGGCTGAGTAAACAGTTTCAATTTAAAAGCCTTTCTTTACTTGAGCGAGAGCCTCAAGCGAGTCTCGGCGTGGATGACTCAAACCCTTTTTTTCACCCATCAAAAAGATAAAGTTAAATTTAGAACACGAAAATAACTTAACCCTTCACATGTTTAATTAGACTTCACATGTTTCGGTAAGTGTTGCTAATTACACTGTAGTTCATTTTACATACTTCCTTACAATCAAGTGGTTGTATGCTTGATTTCTTTTATACTTCACGTTAAATACTTAAGTTATACTCATACAATACTAAAGCTAACATTTTAATAGTAGCTTCTTAAAATACACAGGAGCTATACGGTATTCTTATTTAGATAACAAAAGGCTTCTTCCTTAGTTACGTCGGCATGAATACGAACAATTAATATATATTAGAAATTACGAAACATATATGCTTTCAGCTCATGAATGTTTCAATATGATAAAATTTAAAAGATTGTATTACGAACGCAACTCTTATGAATTAATCAGAATGTTAGAAAAAGGAATATAATAATGCAAATGCGGAATTCCTTAAAAATAACACTCATGTTTTGAACCATATACATCACACTCTTAAAAATATATACATGAATTCAAAGACTCGTATACTTTCTCAGTCTTTTCGCTATACTGACATACACTGGGTCGCTTTTTTTCCCAAACATATAGATACTAACCCTTGAGCAACGCGCTCAACCAAGGTTTGAGTCTCAACTGAGTCGCCTGAGCTTGCTCAATAAAATTTTACCGTTGAATGCCATTTACTCTCGCTAGTAGCTTAGGCCCTTACAAGACCAGTAGCACCGAAAACCATACGAAAAAGTATATATTTATGAATGGCCGCATTGTTACAGCACTCATCGAACAAATATAAATATAATAATTCATTGACAAAAACCAATACAGACTGTATTGACACACAGACTTGAATCTCATTCAATTAATCTGTCTTACAAGACAAACCTTTTCTGCCCAAATTTTGGTTTACAATTTTATTGGTTAGTATTTGTAAAGTAGCGACGTACTAGCAAAAGCTTTCCACAACTTTTTATCGCCTTTATGACTGCGAAGTTGTATACTGCAAACTTAAAGCAGAAAAAGCGCATTGTTCAAATATAAACTACGTTTAAGACTGAAATCCAGAGTACTGCAATGTACTACAGCGTCCAAACTTATTGAATTTAGCGTGAGCCAGGGTTATTCTACGAATAACCCTGGGTTTCGTTTATTCTACGAATTCTCGTATTCATCTTAAAACTAATTGATATTGAGCTTGGTTGAGAAGGTGCCACAATATCACTGTTCTATTGTACAGATCATCAGCTCATTTTTGTACAAACTCTTTTTTTTTACTTTTCCGTGAAAAACGGCAGCTGGATTTAAAGAATCCTTCGTGTATAATTCAGTGTTTTTTTAAACTTCATGATATCTTTATTAAATATAAACTACGACATACGAATAAAATAAAATGTCCAACCGATCGCCTTCATTTATGTTTACTTAGGATATAAATATGTTTGTAAAAATCTATAGTAAATTACCAGAACCATACATACCGAGGAAAATTTTATTAGATCCTATGCAAGATTTTGATGATATTATATGTAATCTAATCTACCATAATATTTAAAATGAAATAATTACAAAACTTTTTTCAATAAGATGTAACACAGAGAGGTCTTTCAGTTACTACACCCTTACAGGGTCCACGAAGATTTTAAATGTTCTTATATTACGGTTTGCAGTAAAAGGGACTCTACGCTTGGCCGGTAGATAGGACATAAAAGGGTAATTTTAATAAAGTAATAAGTTAATTATAATGAAAGAGGATTGTTTCCCGTTCTAAGCTGTTTTTTTGTTCCTAAGTCATCTCTTAAAGCAACTGTAGGAAGAGCAAAGTTATCGTGAAATCGTTACCATACGGCACAATTAAGATTTAATAAAGGCTAAATAAGGTTGATGTTTAAAAAACTAGCTTATTAAGAGAGTCCCTTTGTGATTTCCATGGGAGAGTAGAATATTAGCCAGACGTTTTGGTTAAAACTGCTTTACATTGTATGTGTACAATGTACAATATAATGAACATATTAGAATGTCGTTACACATATACTTGATTACGTTATTATTTCAAAATACGAATAATATATTAATTTCTATCCTAATTCTCCAATTATACACAAAATGTTATCAATTCTACCTTATATGTTTAACGTCATAAATTAAGTTCTTTATTAATCTAACCAAGAACACGTAAAAGTCATTATGCATTAAACTGAGCGAGCTGATAGCAGCTCAGTGATTAACTCGAACAGCTGCTTTACTTAAGCTACACTCACCTATACTAACGTTGGTTAAGCACTATTTAATAGCACGTTCAATCAATAAACTCTGTTAATTTGGCAATCTCACACTTAATCGCATATTGATAATACACAACTCATAGTAACTCCTTTAGCAAAGAACAACAAATAATAATGAGAAGATTACCTGTTTAAATCTAGCTAAATATAAAGTTTCGCTAACAATGTTTAGTAAGAGAATGTTATTTAATGATCTGATTAAAATCATTAGTTACCTTTACAAAGCGAGCGATAAACACAACAAAAGCGAGGTTTATTTTCGCTTTTGTAGTGTTTATCTTAGAAATATTTTTAGCCCATCCCGAAATGAGAATTTTTTTTTTACTAGTGTATGACTAAAAGAAAAATCAATTAATTCACAAATACCTACTATTGCCAAATCAAAAATGGGATTTTGTTCGGAATATGGTAAAGGTATTAACCGCAAGCCCAAAAGCAACACTCACGAAATTTCTCATTATTATCTGATTTAAAACCACTGTACGCCTGAATAATTAAGTATTCACTGAAAATCACAATATTCAATATACGAGTACAGACATTTTTCTCATTGTATTTAGTTGAAAGCACAACTACTTTTGAAGCTGGTTGTGCGTTATCTTTTGCACGAAATCTCACAAGCGACAATATAAATAAAACTCAAGGTGAACGGTAACAATGCATTAAGAGGGAGGAATTTCGTTTAATCTCATAGCAACGGCGCGCACCGGCGTTACCGGCAGGTAAACAAATTACACCAGATTGTAACCCTCGTCCGCTGACTGGGTAACCAAGTTAACGTTCAGGACACGGACTCTGCTATTCATGGATCACCGGAACTGTAATTTGGAAATGTCAACCGCATGTTCAGATCAACAAAGTAGTATATGACATTTTTAATTTGCCGTATTATATCCATTTGGTAATCGAATATTTGTCTATTGGCGACCAGTTATCTTTTACTCTTTGAGTGACTAAACACGTAAAATGTTTGATATATTATTAAGACGTAAGTTTAATACTATCTGGGACGTCTGAAGTCACTATAATGTGATTTCGCAAATGAGGATGACTTGTTCGCTTAAATGTCATTTCTACGAGCACGGTGGTCCGAGATAACGTGCCTGTCAGTGTACAGTTTGTAATATTACAAACTTTGTTAGCGCTTTGCAGCTATTCTCATCATTGATAAGATATTGGAAATTGATATTTCATGTGATTACATTCTGGTTTGTATGTTTGCCGCAGTAGACTTGAAATTTAACCAATCTCGTAATCAGATTTTGTCATGGTAAAAAACTTTAGTTCCTCCATTAATAAATGTCAATTCATTAAAAGGTTTGAAGTGAACCATTATTAAGATTTGATTAGGAATAAATAGATTTTTTATATTGGCTTTATTTGGTTGGTTGCAAATAGTGTCCATTCATACGTAAAATGAAGTTAAAAATATAAAACAGAAGGCAAAGTATTTAAAGTATATTAAGCTTTCGTAAATATATTTAGATTTTCTAAAGTGGCTGTAACGTCAGCCATGTATTATGCAGAGTAAGGTTTATTTTATTTGGGTTCATCGTTATATTGTTGGCGTAAGATTACTTCACGTTTATGGTTTTATAGAAAGAGGCACCATAAAAGCGGCTGGAAATATCCTTTTGTTGTTAATAGAATAAAATAAAATGCTGGTAGGTACTGATTTGGACGTATTAACAAACTGTGTAAAGATTATCCAATTTACATATTTACGACCTATTACAACCCAAATTGAACTTGAACTCATAGCAAGCAGTAGAGAATTACTAGATAACATTGAAATATATCGCTGTAATAATAAAAATCTGCTAAATGAATTGTGAAAGTTATGACGCAGTAAACTTACTGGATACTTATGTACTGTATACTTCAAATAACAGTGATTAAATGATTAAGATTATGATTAGTTTCTTGTACGGTATTTTGCATCTATTCTTTGTGTCACAAGTTTTTATTACTTCCTACAAAGTAGGGTAGGGTTGTCCTTCGTTAGTAACTTATCTAATATGTTGTAAGTACACAGTAAAAGAAAGCAAAATATAGCTAATGTGGATGAACCATAAAACAAAATCATAATTAGAAGGAAACTTTATCTAGAAGTTGACTGCGATAGGTTAATGCGACGCGAAAATACACAGCAGATTATATTTTAAAGTCTCTTGCGTTTATTTATCTGACATTACCACTAGCAGTGAAAGCTATATTGACAAACGTTAAGGCAATCAATGTCCTTTCCATACCAGACAACTCGATCTACTGAACCCGGCTAAGAGGGAATCCAGTAAACTTAATCTTCGATAATCAAATAGAACTGTAACAAACGTGCCCAGTTGTATTAGTAACAGACAAGTTGGGGTATTCCATCAAATTATCTCCGTAATAAAAAGTTACCACCTTTAATCTTGTATGAGTGTATTACTTTGTAATAACATTGTATTAAGCATTACTTTGGTAAAGGTATTTTCAGCAAATTAGGTACTTTACGAGAAAAGTCAGCACGTTCTCATTCCTAGCTTTATAAACTTCGAGAACGGTAATATATATATATTTCCGCTGAAACTTGCAATCAAATGATATCCACAAAATTGCCGTCAAATATGGAACCCGTTTAACAATTGGTATAAACTAAAAGAATGAGTGAGACACGTGGTGGCTGCTCGTTTTATCGTTACTATCCGACTATTGTATTTAATAACTATACTTATATATTTCTAACACCAATGATAAGAGTAGGTGGTAGACTCGGTACTGAGTCATCTAAGCCAGTACCAGTGCAGTGCCAGACATTGAAAATATGAGTGTTTTGCACTTCTGTATCTCGGGATGAGGGCACTGTAGCTTGTCTAACAAAGGGTATAAGAGATATAATATTTGTATCCTCGAGTTGCGAGCGCAGGGCAGTGTTACAAAATACACTGGTCTGAGATGAGCTTGCAAAGCCAATTACAGGAGTAAATATTCAATCTTTTCTGAATCTGTGTTCACTGTACCTAAGATTATTATTTCACTTTTGTGATATCAAAAGTGAAATACGAGTAGTACCCCGAGGCTCGGAGATGATCTTTTAGTATCGGTTTCACAAGTAATGGTTTATTGATTTTGTGCTGACTGATAAATTTTAACTCCCACTATATAGAAATATAGATATCAATACTAAAATAAGCTTACACAAATGCTTTCTTAAAGCCAGTCCTATACTGAATTCAGCCCTTGTAAGTAAACGTAACTGCGTCCATGTACGCAGTAAATACTCCTGAGTAGTTAAATAAAGCAATATAAGGTGTTGGGTTCCCTTATCTTGTCTAGCTTTTCCAACAAATTTAACATCAGTCAAGCAAGGCTTCGTTATTTACGAGTGTGTACTTGGCCCCTATTCTCTACGGACCCCTCGTCTTTTCCACGTGACTTACGTCCGTCCTACTAGTACAGCCGATTAAATGACAATGCTTGATAAGTTATGAAACTTAATATATCTGTGATGATATTCATGTCGCATTTGGATACGAAATTCTTGATTTTGAATTCTATGCTTGGTGATTTCGAGTCGCGTACTTGTTTTCATCAGAAATTCTATTGAGATAAAAGTTGTACACTGTTGGGATTCTAGCCAGCCTCACTTGATGCTGTCACATAAAGCATGTGAAGTCTCACGATCCACCTTCACGCCTCGATGAACCAGCGCTGCGGTTTACAAATCCGAGGCTTCGCATTGATGAAAATCATTTGTCTAATTTTATGGCCGTTGTAACAGAAGCATCAATGGTAGTATCTATTTAATCGCTTCCATGCGATTGCTACATTAGTACATACGTTATAATACGCGACGAGAAACTTCTGCTACGCAGGATAAGGATGAATTATTCCGATTATTGTCGATGGAAAGATTCAAACTAAATCATACTTATAGTACAAAGTATTAAAGTGCAAATTATAGTGCACTAGTAAGTCAGTGGGCGAAGGGCAGTGTTGACGGAAAATGACCACACGACCAGGTGAACGAACTGACCGTACCGTTCACTTAATGTCATAAGAAAACATAAATATTGTCCCCATACTGTAATAATTAGTAATAAAAAAATCGAAATCCGGTAGTGGACACCACTAATCGTTGACATATTTTTTATGAACCGTCAAAAGGGAACGTTTTATATATTTTGTTTCGTGATATGTGACGTCATTGTTCACTATCATCAATTGCCCTTGTGTGTGTTTAAAAATACAATATTGCAAATAACAAAAGTGATCAATGAAACGACATATGAAAAAGGTACACTTTTATAAAAATAAGGTTTGGTATTTTATTGCGGATGGTGGAAACTACCGGATTTTGAAAAATCTCACCTATATGGTTGTGGTTGTGCCGTGCGAACCGCGGGGAGGGCGGTGGCAGGGGTGCACCGTCGCAGCGCACCTCGGTCTTGAGCCGCGACCCGGTGCGCGGGTTCACTTGGAGCCCAACACCAGCTGCCACGGCGACGCCCTCACCCTGCCAACGTAGATCATCGTCACAAAAATTGAAGTTTGAGGCGAATGGGACGGCTCAGCTGGAGTTATATCATGGTCTCACAGAAAAATAAAGAAATAAATGGCGTGAAATAAATAATGTAATTCGCATAGTGAGTGAGGGTACCTGAGTACTAGTATTACTAGTTGACTATTGAGTGCATGAGTGATAATACTACTGGGTACATAGTTTACATCCTCAACGACCCCTGTCTGATACTTACAATAATAATTTATGTTTATTCGTTGTTTAGTTACCACAGTCCAAGCTCCTTGTGAGCTCCTCCTTTCGAGTGATAGTAATCTAGATATAAGAGAAGGTATTTTACGTCAAAGTTTCATTTTTTCTCCCTAGATATATTCGAAGCCAAGTCCATTTATTTCATTAAGGGTCTTAGGAAGTTGGCGTAGGCTAGATGTGAATAGCGAAAAATTGTTCGCAAAGTGGAATAGATCCAAGCCGAGTAGAGAGGTATGTAGAGGATGCACCACGTCATACAGATTATGGAGTGCTAAGACAACTCTAAATTGACAGAAATAACGCTTGTATAGAATAAATAAATGAAAAGAGTCAATAACTATCCCTATTACCATAAAACTACCAAAAATTGCGATCATCTCAAACTACCGCGACAGCCATTATGATAGCCTATTTGGGAGCCTGATGTTATGAATCGCATCTAATGATAAATAAATGTACTTATTCATAAAATAAAAATGAAACGGCAATATTTCGCGCCTTTAATCAATATTACACCGATGACAGATGTTTATTTTAGTATATCTGTTTGTATATCTACTAATATTTTGTTCACGCGTAAGTGGGTACAGTTTTTAATATTATAATAATAAATATCTACTGATATTCACACACTAGGCCCAACTTAAGCGTTAAGCTTGTATTACGGATACGAAACAACTGATAAACATATAAACATACTTTAAATATTTTATGTAAATACATACACAGATATGTATGTACATACAATGTTTGTACTTCCCGGGGAATGATCCCGTAACCCTTGGTGTAATAGTCGACGTCTCAACCATTACACCAAATGTATCGTCAAATTAATATTTCATGTTATTATACTTGTCTTCTCTTTAACCCATTGTAATCCACTACTGGTCATTTGTCTCCCCCATTTTGTCTACATCTTTCACAAGTCGTCAGTCTTCTCTTCAGAACTCGTCGTTTCCAGTGATCATCGATTCTGCGATAAAGGTGACCGACCCACTGCCACCTCGGCTTACTGAAACGGTGAGATATGTATAACTTTATTTCTCTTACAAATAATATCATAGTTATTTTATGCTTAACAGATATCCCGAGCGTAGTTCGCTCCATGTGCCGTTGAGTAATACGTTTGTTGTGTGACCGGCTCAATGATGTAAAAAGTATAGATTCATGATATGCTCACAATACAACTGAAAAAAGTGTTTCCAATGCAGCGACAGCACACATACACATATTTCGAATGAGCGTACATTTACCTTAACAAAGGGCTACAACTATATTCTCTTTGGCGGTTCGTTTTTGAGGCACGGGTGGCGTATCTACCGTTATATATACAGAATATCATTTAACCGGCCGAGGAGTGTACTATCATTTGAACTATGGAAGCCATCAATAGATAATACGGCAAAAATATGATGTCTCGAGAAATGTAGACGCACACTTTTTACATCCCTAACGTATGCCATCATTCACAAGACCAGGCAGGCAGAAGACCCATCTCTAGCAGTGGCTAATTGTACGACTGTAATATTGAAATCTGATTACTTTATTTAAAATAACTAACATAAAGCAATCATGTTAAGAGAAATAGTTACAATTGAGGTACAAAACCAAACCACCCTATACACGATCTTCCGCAGCTTCGAAAACCATAATACTTGCAATAATTACATTCTGCATCGGTTTAGAATGACATACCTAATACAACTGTTATTTTATTGAGTAAATATTTAATTCTCCAATGTTGGGAAATAAGACAAACAGTTATTTTACTCTAAGAGTAAATGCAAAAACAATTACAAAAACAAAAAAAAGGGAGAAAACAAAACGCACGGTAATTGGCCGTGAAAAAAGTAAACTCATTGTAAACACATGAGAAACCCAGAGACGCTTAGCATAATCCAGTTTTTACTTAGAGAAATATTTTTCCATGCAAATATTTCACGAGGCCACGAATGAGTGACACATGTCGCGGTCACAGTCGACCCCAACCCCCACCCATTTATGTTAATGCCCCCCTTGGGGTAACTCTTAAATCAGTGATATCCAAAGATTTTTGAAAGTCTCTGCCAATAACTCGCAATTTTCCAACTAATTTACATTTTTATAATCTCAATGCGTTCAGCGCGTTATTTGTGTTACAGTGAATATTGGATTCATGATGTAGGTACTTATGTTTTTAAATTTGGTTTCTAATTTGTATTTTTTACGTAAAAGATTGTGGCTTAGGATAGCGAATGTACTTATATGAATAGCATAAAAGGTAATAAATATCACTAATTTGATAATATGTTTGTAAATAATAATTATATATTTTAATTGGTAAAACTGTCCTTTGGCGGACCATAACTCAAGATAAATTATTCCAAGCAAAGAAAAGTTATACGTCCCTAGAGAGGACACAAAGATGAATGTTTATTACTGCATGAATTGCTAATCAATTTACATATTTAGATTTTAAAAGAGGTACGCTAGGTAAGTACGGTAGGTAGGTAAGCTTTATTTAATATTGAAGGTTATAGTTAAGCTTCATTTATCAAAATGACTGTAAGGGAACTGGCGCAAATAAGATTTTTTGTAAAATTTTAGTTATAGTCAAGTTCTAATAATTTCTCTTCATGGATATATCGCTAAATTTGCCTTGATAATACTTACATTACATGAAAATGTACCTCGTTATGTATCTCGTAATATTCATATCACAGTTTTTAAAGTGTTAACATTACTTTAACAGTAATCATGTTATATACGTCATTTTAAATAGTTTGATAAACATAAAATACCTATATTCGCTTTTCTGTTTTCAAGCTGCAAGAGTACATGATAAGGAAATTCATAAAACTCCCGAGTGAGCATGTTAACCATTTAGGGACACAAAGCGGATCTCCATTTAGTGACAGAGATCCGGAAAGGTCTTTGTAACGTCTTACTTATTGTATGACGGGTCTATAATGTCCGATGTCATATAATCTGGATTCCTTCTGAAATGAAAATGATGACGGGTTACATATGCCTATAGCATAATAAGTATGCGAGGATCAATAGGGAAAACGTTTTTGTATTTCAGTTTCGGTTATAGACTTAGAATACGGCATATATGCAGTACCTATATCGTAAAAGGATACGAAAAAAAATTATTTCTTTTGGTTTTTAGTTTACTGTTTGATGTTGGTACTTTTTGTTAAAAATCATTTTTATTTTATGATTTTGTGTGGTTCGTATTACTAGCTGTTCCGCGCGGTAAAAGGTTATATTCTCTCGCAATTAAACATAACCTAAAATCACTAAAGCGCGCAGCTCACGCGATTTACCTTTATTTTAAAAAAAGTATTATCTGAAATAAAAGTAGCGTATGTTTTTAGTTATTACATCAGCTACCTGCTAAAAAGTCCGGTCCAAATCTGTCCAGCCGTTTCAGAGATTATCCGGAATAAACAGATATACATTATTTTTTAATGTGTTCATTATTATGTTTACCTTTTTGGTGTTTCTTAATTTTGTATGTGTTGTTTATGCCAATAAACGTTTTCTTTCTTTCTTTCTTTTATATATGACGAAAATTCACAAGCAACAAAATAAACAAGCATATATATATAATTGAGTAACCTACTCCTTTTTCGAAATCGATTATAAAGAGTAAAGTTTGCCTAGGTACAAGTATGATGCAGAGATAATAGAGATGTCTTCTACGTTACTACATAAGTGTAGAGTATGAAATGAAAGGTTAGAGGTTAGTCTGTGAGAAAAATGTATCAGACAAGACATGGCTGCAAAATAGTTCTAATGAGAAACCAAAATATAAGCAACAATGAAAAATACACATAATATATTAAAACTGGGAAAATAGTATGAGGATAAATACAATTACAGATTTTGATATACCGCCTATTTAGTGTCCTATACAGTTATCTTCAGGGTCACAGTGATGTTCTCCAACCCACTTAAATACCCCTGGGTTCCCATTGTTCCACATTGTTGGTCTATTGTACTTCATTCAATTCGGGTTGACCAGCAAATCTTGCATATACTTCTATACATTTTTGCATTGCATGCATATATATATATATATATATATATATATATATAATATATTATATATATATAATACATATATATATATATATATATATATATATATATATATGTATATTAAAACTGATAGTCACCCCGGATAGGATGTAGAAACTGTTATAATAACACACTTGTGATCTTTCAAAACTAGGGCCGCATAATGGGGCTAGATGGCACTTTGTAAAAGTATTTATATATATTAGTATTTTTATATATTAGTAACTGCCCCACGGTATAAAATTAAATTCTCCCGCAGTAAAACATAACCTAAAACCGCGCAGATCACGCGATGCCCAGGCACCACGCGGTAAACATTGGCATATTGTTCCAAAATAATAAAAAAAAATTAAATTGAAAGCAATCTATGTTTTTCCTTACACATGACATCAGCTACCCGCCAAATTAAAGTGCCGTGCAAATCCATCCAGCTGTTTCAAAGATTACCCGCAACAAACAGACGAGACAGACAACAGACAAAATTAGTCTGTAATGTGGTGACTATACCACTGATAAATATACATACTTATATATTATTTTTTGTTAAAAAAAATATATTACACAAAAAACACCCAGACTAATACAAACAGACAAGTTCATGCACACAAATGTTTGTACTGCCCGGGGATCAAACCCGGAACCCTTGGTGTAGTTCAATACAAGACTTTTGTTTAAATCGGGAGTTTAAATGGCGCTGAGTGAGTTTTGGTGTACATTATTTATTTTATTTACTTATTTGAAATTGTGCAAATTTTTATCACAAATTTTAAGCATTAATACCTGCAATAGTCGGAGACTGTGTCGCAGATAATAGCGCCCACCTCACAATAGACGAGCGTTTCACAAAATATTACGTAACTTTAAGGAACATTGTATAAAGTTTATCTTAGGTAGTAGGTACATGTTATACATATAATCTAGACTAACCTTTATAGCGTCAGTGTCGAAGTTGATGAAGAGCAGGCGCGCGAGGCGCTGCAGCACCAGCTCGCGAAGCATCGCCGGCACAGGCTGCCCTCTCACTCCTCTACGAGCAACACGACTGGTTCAAATTACGCAATCATATATATTTTTTGCAATAATATCAAATGTAATGAAGAGCGTCGGTGGCTCAATGGTGTGGACTGTTGCCTTACTTGGAGGGCTGAGGTTGAAATCCCGCCAAATATCAATGTGTTTTCGAATTTTCGGAAAATATATGTACGTTATCCGACGCTCTTACGGTGAAGAAAACATCGTGAGGAAACCTGCGCACGCCTGCGGAGAGATTCAAAGGTTGTGCGTAAAGTCGTCCACTTACACTGGGCTCGCGTGGACGATTAAGGCCTAATCACCCTATACTGGTAGGCTCGTTGCCCTCGGTTGGGACGTTTAAGGAGCTGATGATGATGATGATCAAATGTATACCAAAAGCACTATAGTAATAAATCAAAAACATATAATAAAAATAAACTATTATATAACTTAAAAATATAATAAAAATGAGTCCCTATTAGAAAAGTCCCCCTTTTTGCAATTATTATTGCACTGCATTAATATCTGCGTGGGAAGGCCTGCTCTTGGAATGGGACTATATAGACTTACTGATTTATTTCATTTGTCTACACTTGCGAATGTTCACTAACATTCTCTAATTCTCCATCATTATAAATGATGGAGAATTAGAGAATGTTAGTGAACACATTAATATTCAAATAAACACTCATTTTACTTGATAAAAAAAACTGACGACATTATTTTCTCTTTCTAGCCAAGAACTTCCCGCATTCATTATTAAAGACGTGAAATCGACAGCTGCACTACATCTCTCTTGTAGATACTCGTTGTAGGGCCTAAGATCTTTCTTGCCTTGCTGGTCCACTGCAAATTAGCGGTTGGCTTGAAGCTCATGCATTGCGCTGAGTCGGCTTACCGTGCCCTTCGAAGTACGTACTGATCTTTGTCATAAGACATACCTACAGTTCAATCTGCCTGCGTTAGACTTGGGTGTGAATGTCACAATATACGCACTCCACTTCAGAGCGATCTTTACTGGACGCATATATCAATAGGCCATTATTAGCATAAAATATAGATCCCAGCTTCCGCTGCAAACCTTTGGTGTAACTGTGGCGAATCGGATTATTTTTTTTATTATTGACTTCAGTTCCCGTTCGCTTAGTAACTTTAAAACAGCTCCTGGACCAGCGCATTATTAGTGCTTATATAGCTTTTCTACTAAGTAAAAGAATATTATTGGTATATGAATCAATTTTTACTGAAAACAATCCAAATACTACATTTTAAAGCTAACATTATATGTTCTATGACTATTATAGTCACCACAGAGTTTAAGCTCAAGGAAAATAAAAACTATGATGTTTTTTTGTTCTGTCGTATTCTTAAATCTTGGGTGCTCGTTCGTTTTTCTTTGTCTTTACCCTGACTTAACACGCTTTGCAAAGCTGCCTGTTATCCTGACTTTCCTTATCAGTTTTAAGAGACAAATTGTTGATGCGCACCACGAACTCCTGTTACGTCTTTGAACGTGGAAAAGTAATGCTAATAGAATACAACTCCTATACCACCTTCTCATCGACAAAGTACCAAAACAATACTACTACAGTGCTAATAGCAGCAACTTATCTTAACACTTAGAAAACACAAATTGTTAGCTGGGGACCATGCGAAGAAGTCAATATAATACGATTCATATTTCAGTATCACATTCTCTTTGACAAATTACCAAACCATTGAAACAGAATTCCGACAATCAACTTAATTAAAATAAACGTAATTTATACTTTAGCAGCAAATAATTCAATCTCAATAATTGATTGCTTCGAATAATGAAAACAGTGAAACGCATTAAAGGTTTAATTCAAGTTTGAACTTGCCTGTACGATATATTGAGCGTGACCACGGACAGCGATGCGGAGAATGATACTAAACACGTACTGACTCCGTAGTACAGACCTGCAAGTTAATTAAAACATTAGCTTAAAGAGTACAGACAAAATGTATCTGTCAGGTCAGGATAGATTGAGTATATTGTTACACGCTCAACTAGGGCATTTTTTCCCCGAAAGATAAAGGCCGTAATATCCCACAATGAGCTGACCCTCGTAGATATACTTGAGATCTAGATAGGGTTACTTCTAAATGATGTATAAATTTTGGTGGTAAGCCAAATGAAGTAGACGTCACTGCAATTGCAGTGACCTAGAACATTCATATTTATGCAAATTATCAAAAAGCAGCACAACAAATATTTTTGTCTGAAAGCCGGAATATAACTGCAAGTTTACCATTCCATTGTTATGCAAATGTTATTCCTTTTCAGGTTAATTTTCTTGTTGAAAATAATAACCTGTACTTGTACTATTTAAAGTTTAAATTATGATTTGTTGGTAACTACTCCCAAGCTATACTGTTTATTTTTGCTGTATTTATCCTTAAAAAAATACAAAATAGGTTAGAAAATCTATAACACGTCGCAACTCAAAATGCACTATGCAGCAAATAAGTGGTAAACGTTTCAAGTTTCCATTGCCATAACTGCTCTGGGGATAAGCGAGCAAAGTCAAATATAACTCGCTTTATATGATGTCTACATCATTTCTATATTACGAGTAAGAGTATTCACAATTGAAACATTTGCGTTGCTCGCTAATGATATTGTAAGTTTTCTTACTGTAGTAAATAATATTTATCATAAATAGTTCAAAGCTTCACAAGCTATTATTTAGCAAAAAAGGAATAATGAAAATTTTACTTAAAACAATATTATGTCGTATAACTTTTATCTTCAGTTTTTATAAAAATAAACCAGCGTATACTCACTTAAAATTATTTCAAGTGGTGCCATGGCGTATCAACATAAATGGGTCGTCCAATCGTATGTTTTTTTAGTAATTAAATATAATGAAGACAAAAAGCGACTATTTTTATACAACTCTTACTTATTAGCGGCGTTT
This sequence comes from Leucinodes orbonalis, assembly GCA_019425675.1. NCBI lineage: Eukaryota > Metazoa > Arthropoda > Insecta > Lepidoptera > Crambidae > Leucinodes > Leucinodes orbonalis. The sequence goes on from PQWD01010522.1 coordinate 114,011, forward strand.
TTTCTGTAGGCGGCAGCGTGTCTCGGATCGTCATCAAAAAGACGGTCATAGAGAGCAGAGCGCTGATTCCCAGGGTAACCTTTTCTCCGGACTCCGACGGCACGTAGAACACCAGTAGGGCTGGCAAAATAAATCATACCAAAGTATATTCTAATGTTGAAGTCTTTGTAGCTAAGTGATATCATGCTTTTTTAATCATGATAGCTTTGCGAAGCAGCAGGCAGTACACTAAATTGTATCTACTGATTTCGAGAATATCAGGGGGTTAACAACAAGATCCCTGTGTAGTTGTTAAACTGTGTCACAATTAGACATAATTATTTACTCCCAGCATTCAATGTTTTCACAGGATAGTGAGACAACGCTAGCTAGTATTCTTTTCTCCCACCATTAGAGTACATATACTCTAATAGTGGGAGAAAAGAATTCTAAAATAATATCTGTTGTATATAGCAAACTGCGGCGGCGAAAGTGTAGTGATAATGGATTAATTGTGTTTTAATGTAAAATAATAGATATCGTTTTTATTGGAACTATTTTAGCAAAAGAAACTGAATATATGTGTGATGAGGTGTATAGACATACACACACATTAATTACATGGACGATTACTGTCCAAGCTGTAGAAAATACTAGTCTCCTATTTTTTTAATTCATTTGAAGGCTTTGGATCCTTATTTTAACTGAAACGTTGTTTAATTGAGAACAGATGAAGGTAAAAGCCGTTATTAAAATCAAATTTGGAAATATACATAAATGAGCCCCTCAAAGTGATTGAAAACAACGCCAGTTAACAAAATTTATGGGTGAAATTTCCGGTAGATACATTTCACTTCGCCGCAATAAGAATTTGATTGTTAAACAATCTACTTTGAATTATGAATCTTTGAAAAGCTTTTCGATGTAAATAACATAAAATGTGTTTCAATATTTGTTACAATATGGGAAGCAATTATTGTGGAATCATATAATTTGTACTGGAATAATGTTTACCTTTAATTGAATGTCTCAAAAACGGTCTGTTTTTGAGACATGTCCTTCCTTTTTCTTAATTAAAGAAAGAGCTTGTGTTATGGGTAGTTAACAATCTCATACATACTCCTTTTTAGAAAGTGCTGAATATTATCAGTTTATTATTATTACATCGTAACGCCCAAACCACTTCACACACACATTTTTAATACTACACAAGAATCGAACACGGCACCCTCGGTGTAGAAGTTTTTTCATATTTTCGAAATTAAGTCGTCTAAGGGATGAGTTTAAATCACAGTTTGGTTCGAGTATTTTGTATTATTCCATCGGAAAGCTTGTAGCGTATATGACTTTTCTTAGTTTAGGTAGCATATTGCAGACTGAATCATCAGATTGTTTGGAAAGAAATGCGATAGTGGACTTCGGATAGCAAACATATAAACCCGTTATTCTCGACGTTCTTTCCGTAAAACTTCACATTTTAAATACTATAAGGAGAATCGAATAAATAAATAAGAAATATTCACTCACATTTACATAGCGCTATCTAGTCCCAAACTATGCATTAAGCCTGCAATATGGGTACTAAACAACTGATAAACATGATTTAATATATATTTTTTTTGTAAATACATACATGGTATACATAGAAAACACCTAAACCAATACAAACAGACATGTTCATACTCGCAAATGTTTGTACTGCCTGGGGATCGAACCCGGAACCCTTGGTGTAATAGCCCACGTCTCAACCATCACTACAAATGGGTCGTCTAATCCCATTGAAGGGCTCACGCCTTCCAAAGCAAAGCTATGGTGAGATAGCTATGGGGATGAGAAATGTGTGACATAAGGTTATTTTTAAAAATAAATAAATTGAATTATATAAAATAAAGCATATGCGTCGCTTTGGATTTCTGTGTGACACCCATGGTCGGACTTTATCGGATAATCTGAAACAGTGTAGGCCACTGCATTTCACAAATTTATTTGATTAGGCTTTCACTATCCAAGTGGCTCGATTGTGGAATACTTTTCCAGTGGCTTTACGGTAAGTTAGAAACCTAATTGCTTTTTTTTACTAGTTTTGAGTGCGTTTGGTTGCTATCTTACCTGATGGAGAGCGACGATGCAGCCTGATATGGCTATGATAACATTACACTATAATAGTCCTTGTCTTTGTATACTTTTATTTTCAAACTTTATTTTATACGAAGAAACAAATGTTTAATGCATGGTAATATAATTAATTTAATTATATTCATGGGTGTACAGGTATGACATGTAGGTACAAGTATTTGATAACGTATAAAATATTACTTAGATAACTGCACTTATATAATATTTCTTTTTCTAAAATGTTTTCTTCTCTCTTCCCTTCGACCTATCGCAGCCGACTTCTGGATATAGGTACCCCTCACTTTGCGCCAGATATTCCGGTCCTCCGCTTTGCTCATGCAGCCACCACCAGCGACCTTTCGCTAGTCGTCGGTCCATATGGCCGGAGGTCGTCGTACGCTACGCTTGCCAAGACGCGGTCTCCACTCCAGAAGTAATGTTGTCTTCATTAAATATTATTTGTCCTTTTATTTTTTTATTTTTGTACTATAAATTGTTTTTTGTGGAATATGGTACACTATATTGTACCATATTCCACTAAATGGTGCACAGAACTTCATTCACTATGGCCTCGATAGTCAATCGCTGCGGGCAAGCCCTTGGCGTTTCAGAATGCTTTTATGCGCGTTTCTCTAGCACCTAAAAAAAAATGAGTTTTTTTTTGCCTAATTTTCTAATGCCGAACATTACCTATGTCAAAAACTGCAGTTTAAGTACCAATGAGGTTGATTTTGAGGAATCCCAAAGAGTGTGTCGTCTGTTACCGTCAGGATTCCAAGATAAACAAAACAAATTCGATCAAAATTTCATGAAAGATTGCAGCAATCTTTCATGAAATTTTGGTTATGAGTTAATGACTTTCAGACTCAATTTGAAGTTTACGAGTACCCACTTGTAAACATACAATTTTCATCATTTTGTAAATCAAAACACAAATTCTGCAATAAACGTTATTTTAAATTATATTCTTACCAATTCCATTAATAAGTAGACAGGGCAAGATTAGATTAAACACGTAAAACATGGGTCGGCGGCGGAGTTTGATGACGTAGGTGATATCAGGGTATGGCTCCACGCAGCATGAGTAGTACTGGTTGTGACGGATGGCGTCGAAGCTCACGAGGTCAAACTCGCCGTTGGTCTGATAGTTGGTCGTATCTCCTTCGTCGAACTGCTTCTTCAGGTCCAACTGTGCAGAAGATATATCATTAAAGTCACGTACAATACATTAAAATATTCGCGTTTTATTATCTACCGGGTTAGCCTGTGTATAAATTGCCTGTATACCTCATTCTCATTTTATTCCATTAGCGTTCTTTCACAACGGTTTTCCCTATACTCGTAGTGTCTTGTGTTTAGTGGAAATTAACCGGTTCGATTTAATGATGTTAAAAAAATGGATTTGGGTACTTGATAAAAAATCATGTTTCCGGTACGTTGTCGGTAAGTTAATAACTTAAGTTTATTAGCCTAAAACGTCTGGTCAAATGTCAACTATCCATGAAAAAAAGGATATTAAAATTTCCAACGATACAAAATAGTCGGTGTTGCCATATTTCAGCAGATCCGCTTCAGTTGCCTCACCCTAACGAACGAATGGAAACCAGCAAGGAACTGAATTGTGTATGAATGAATTCCGAAACGTGTGCCTGCGATCTTGGTAAATACACCTGGATAGCATACCGACTCACTGCAAAACGATTTTAAAGAGGGCTCCGATTTAAAAGTCAAATAATATGAGCCACGGGCAAATCTGAACTCTACGACATTGATCTACGTTTTGCCAGTAAAGATGTTAATCGCCTGGTTATTATTCTGAGGTTCTCTCTTTTTCAATTGCCACGGGGCATCGGGTGAATGAATTATTTTTAGAGTTAAAAATTAATATTTTCTTTGCTCAAACACATTAAAAACTCGTTAATTTTTTAATACTTTAAGAGCTTTTGGCTATACTTGACAACTGTTTAGTTATGTCTTCGCAATTAAAAAAATAAATATTTACGAGTATCGTAGTATTGTTCATTTTTAATTTCATTATAAGCTATCTGCTATTTCTAAAACGACAATCGAGATCGAAAAAGGGATTTCGTCGTCATAAATTAATACTTAATCGAATAAGTACCTGTAACTAATATAACAATAAATAATAATAATTAACCGGTGGTAAGGTTTATAAGCGACGCACAAAAGGGTGCATACATGTAACGCAGAACACAGCTTAGCTTATAATCTTTTACTAATGTGTTTTCGAATTTTCTAAATTATATGTACGTTATCCGAACCGAAGAAACCTGCGCACGCCTGCGAAGAGATTCAAAGGTTGTGTGTGAAGTCGTCCAACCTGCACTAGGCCCGCGTGGACGACTAAGGCAAATCACCCTATACGGGTAGGCTCGTGCTCCTAGGTGGGGACGTTTAATGAGCCGATGAATATGTTAGATGGGGGATTCATTCGAGGATCAATATGTAACAGTTGATCGTCCCCTACATCATTGTATATTCCAAGGTCTTGAAATGCTAATGATTCAGTGGTGATCTTATGGGTGAGACGGGTTTAAGTTGAAAAGGCTAAGTCATAATTATATACTTATAGTCTGTTCATAACTGAATTACGTAATGCACACCTTCACGTAAACTGTGTCTACGTTTCCGAATAAATAATCCATGTATAAACTTATTACATAGACCTCTTACAAGCTATGTACGTGGTCCTCAAGGGCCGAGAGTATCTTCTAACATATCCAGCGCTAATAAACTAATTAACTTTGACCTATTATTTGCACGCTCACATAGGTATTTCTTAATTCAAGACAACCGTTTATGAACAACTGATTTTATTTTGCAATTCTAATAACTAAGCAGTTGCTTTATAATTGCAATGTAACAAAAATCTGTAATAGAGCTGTGAAACACAATACAAGTTTTAATTTAGTATGTAATGTGAACAGCGTGGTTGTACTAAAGAGTTGCTAATGAAAAATGTCGCTATATAAAATACAACCAACTCTTTACAATGAGAATTTCTCGCGTCGTAATTTATGTATTCAAAGAAAAATAATTAAAGTGCTCGTTTGTATTATTTTAATAACCGCATTTTCCAGATACAGACAGACAGACAATAATTTAAAAATATATTTTTTTAGTTTTTGCTTTGACTTTAGTTATGTGAAGAACATAATGACAATGTTACTCATATTCAATGTGTAACCAAAATAGACTTCAGTAAAAAGCATAATAAGCCAAAGATAAATTTGAAACCGACTGAATAGCTTACGCTTATATTATAACTCCTACGTATTAATTTTACACTGAGCTATCAAAAATCAGCTAGTAAGCAGGAAAAATATTGTTATTATATTATATATAGAATTCGTAATACTTGTTTGTGACTGATTAAATAAATAACCTTAAAATTACTTCTACCTAATATCTTTTTATCGATTACCAAATTATCCAGTTATTGTAGCACAAAATGAATGGTAACCGTAATACAGCCATAAGAAAGCTTTTGTGTTCGTCGATATACCCCCATCAACCGATTGACGTAAGATTAATTGATCGCTCATTAACTCTTTCATTACTCTTAGTTCTTTCCATAATGCTCGCAAGAGTTTGGCGTAAATCTCCTCAAAGGGTCATCGCGCAATGCAGTATATGTTATCGATTAATCGAAATATAGTTAGGAGTTACAAGTATCATTATAATCAAACGCGCGGTAATATTAACCGCTTTGTGTTTATAACTTTTTCATTGTATTTGTATTTATGTAATTAATCTTTTTTTGACATTGTTATTTTATTTTCACCGAACGACATTTAATCTACGAAATTTGACATCATTTAACTTTATTAACAATATTTATGTTTACATCTTATTTATTCTGTTGATTGTTGTATGTTTAATGCCATAACTACTCTTATAAGCGCTTTGGATCATATCTGTTAGTTTGTAAGATAATGTTTTAAATAAATAAACAAAAAATAATAAATAAATTATAAAACACGGCATGCCAGTCTACCAGCAAATGTTAGGGGGCGGCGCTGAAGACCTGTACTATGGGTTTTTCATGAAACCTTTTTTTAAGCTACTGTCTCGCACTCCTACACCTACATTTATAACCATTGTGTGCGAGAGAAAAATATATTTTATTTTTATATTGCGTAAATGATGATTATTTATTATTTTATTCAGATTTTTACAACAAAAAACAATCCCTCGCATACAAGTGTTGATACTAAAGACTTGACTACAACATAAAATCATGATATAAAGTTATATTATCTTCAACTTAGAAAACAAATTACGATTTTTTAAAAGATTAGGTATAGACGTTTTACAAAATTTACTACTACCAAAATGTATCATTATAAATGTAAATATACGTTATTAATATATTGATATTAGGTATACTTATTAATTAACTTTAATGCGAGCGTATTCGCGGTTAAACGCCTAAATGTAAATATAAACCGATTTGTATACTACCAATGAATTGATATTTCAACGAAGGTGCCTATATCAATTTTGCAGCAGTGAATCATTCTGGGAATGCGATGACACGTCTTCGAAGTGACTTATATGATTTATTACGAAATATACAACGTACAGTGGCTTGCAATATCTGAATTGCTTAGTCGCAATTAATAATATTAATAGCTACATTATACATCAAGTATCTTTCTCTGTTCCTATATCCCTATGTACGCTTAAAGCTTTGAAACTATGCAACGGAGTTTGATTCAGTTTTTAATAGATATAATATGATAGAGTGGTTGAAAAGGAAGGTCTATATGCATAATAATATCCATCAATAGTGAAGAAATATGGTAATTTTTTAGGAATTTCATTTTTCAATTACATTGCAAACGCAGGCTGAACGCTACTAGATTTATCAATATAATGTTTTTATATACAACGTTAACTGTTTTTCTGTAGTGTTTTAGTATCAGCATTGCACCCGTGCGAAGCCGGACGGGTTGCTAGTTTGTTTATATTTTGACAAAAAAGATATTTTTAAGCTAATTTTTAAGAAAATGTGTTAACTCTGAGGCCTCATCAATAATATTTGCTACATCCATTTTAATCATATAAATTATAATAATACTGACTCAGGAAAAAGATTTAGGAGCTGCCCTTCGTGATCAATCGAATGTTAACTAAAATTGAGCATCAGGCGATGGCTTATTTTTAACTAGCCTTATAGCAAATCGGCGTGAAACAACGCTTTGCGTTGTTGTTCATGAAGGGAGTGCGATTGCAAGAAAACCTAAATTCCCTCTTCACTGCCATGTCTTTAAATTCCCTGTCCATCTTCCTTTTAAATGATTAATCACGCACTCATTACTCTTTCGAAGTTTCGAGTGTCCATTTTGAAAGGCCTTAGCCATCAAAATTAATTTTACAGGATCAATGATTTAGCATTTCGTTTTTATCTTCGTATATTATTTAAAAATTGTACTTATCGTTATATTGTTTTAACTGACTTTTTCAAAAGTCATTTTCTTTTCAAAGACTTTTTCAAGTTCTTTTAATAGGATACTCGTTATCGCGTCGACAAAGACTTTTCAGAATATTAGCACTCCCATGAAAAAAAATATTAATCACGGTTACGACAGCTTATTCTGAGACTGGGCCCATTAGGCCACATCTATAAAATTATCTTTTGTTTGTTATCTTGTGTTTTAGGACTTTATTATTATTTTTCTGTCTTATGTGATCGTCTATGTACACACTGGTGACATATACTTTACTGACACAATGTAGTCAATAAATGCTTTTCTTGTATACCTACATACAAATTTCAATTTCAAGCTAACTTTCAATTTTTGTAAGTTAGCTTTTCATATACTTGTAAAAGCAGCAAATTTCACAGCATAATGTCCGGATACCATAAAACACTGTATTGGATTTACAATAAATATAATATTTAAAGCATTCAGGTACAGCATTTACCATCTAAAAAGGATCTGGAATGAGTAACGTTAAAAATGTAAATATAATTTTAAACACTGTAACACCTTTTATACCCGTAACCTCAAACCGAAAGAGGAAAAGATATTAAAAAATAGCCGTGGCCCGAATTCCACCTTCCCCTTCCATACAAATCCGCTGAGAATTCAAAGTTAATGATCAGATAAAATGCCATAACAGCCTCACTCGAGAGGATCGCTTGTTAACAGTGGACGCAAATACAAATTGATTTCCCATTAGGAGCGCAAGCAGCACAGAAAGACTTGTATTTTGCTGTTCTTTAAAATGCAACGTTCCTTATACAAAAGCAAATGACAAAAGTATTATGAACTAGGCAGAACGCTATGATTTTTTTTGTGGTCAAAATATTACAAATGCACAATTTATTTTAGTTTTCTTTTGTTCAATAATATCCCTTTGTGGCATTATTAAATAAGAATGGCAATTAAAAAGAACACTGAAGTAAGAGTTAAATGGCATAACTCAGCCAAAACCAACCGACTGCTCTTGGGAGCAAATTTCACAAAAAAACAACTGAAAGATCTCGTGTTTCCTCTTTATAAAAAACCGGCCCAGTGCGAGTCGGACTCGCGCACCGAGGGTTCCGTACAAACCTGCAAGGTTTACAAAGTTCGTTCATTACGACAATCGAGTCATAACTATGGTATAACTTTATAGCTCTACGCGTTCATGAGGAAAAAAGTAATAAGTTTATATTTATTAAAAAATAAATATATATTTTGTAATGTAACTAAAAATTTAAGGTTTTCGGAATTTTTCCTTTATGTGTGCATAAAACGTTGCTTCATACCAAATTTCAAGATTCCAGGTCGACTGGAAGTACCCTTTAGGTTTGATTCCCATGCGAGTACTTGCGAGTTTCAAAATATGCAGCTTAAATTGCTGTTTCTTTTGATTGCGTTGACATAGAAGTTGATTTTGTTACAGCTTAAAGGTATTATAGACCTGAGTATTTGGTATGAATTTTAATTTAATACCTCTACGCGTTTATGAGGAAATGGGTAGTAAGTTTAAAATTATTAAAAATATATATTATGTGATGTAACTAAAAATTTATGGTTTTCGTAATTTTTCCTTATCTGTGCTATAAGACGTTGCTTCGTACCAAATTTCAAGATTCTGAGTTCACGGGAAGCACCCTGTAGGTTTTGATTCCCTTGCAAGTGTCGAAAATTTGCGGCATAAACGGCTGTATCTTTTGATTGCGTTGGCTTAGAAGTTTGATTTTTTCACAGCTTCAAGGGACAGTAGACCTGAGTAATTGACATAAATTTCAGCTTCATACATCCACGCGTTCCTGAGAAAAAGGGTCTTGACAGACGGACGGACGGACGGACAGACGGACAACAAAGTGATCCTATAAGGGTTCCGTATTTTTCCTTTTGAGGTACGGAACCCTAAAAACGTTATGTTTTTCTATTTGACGAATCACAGACCGAGACCATTTATATTTCACTTCCATTTAAGTAATGAAAACAGTTCAGCTTTTGTTTCACTATACACAAATTGGTTTATTGTTTCAAAATGTCGCTATGTTTTACTCGACTAGGGTTTCTCGGTATACCTATTAAATATAAAACCTACAACTGTTTGCAATAATAGATATTGAAATAAACTTTCACGTGAAAAGGCTGGCAGAGCATTGGAACAATAGCAAAAATACTATCCCAGAGTGGAATTGATTGTGAGACAAAAAGAGCCGCACTGCACTTGACACCAAATATTACGTCTCTTATACCCGGTAATTTACTAGCTACGGTCATCCCAAAAGTACAAAACACTTCTATTTCACGGGACCGAGTCTACCACCTAGAAAATTTATGAAAGACTGATATTGGTATTACGAGTACAACTGTATTCTTGTCTAATAATGTTTTCTCCATTTTTGATAAAATCCCAAACCCTACCCTAACCAGTAAGCCCAAAGAAATGACATCCACATTGTAGTTGCTTGCTTATTAAAAAGGTATAGATGTTTGAGTCCCAGTATCACGTAATTCAACTCCCTGCTTCAATTTGCAATTTGTAAGCACAGTTGAACCCAAAACAATGATATAAAAATTATTTGTATTTATTTAGAATAACCAAATATTTAGTTATTTGTTCTAGGAAATGTTTTGAATTTGTTACCAAATATTATTCTCGTACTGCTAATTATTTTTGCAATGTATATATTCAACTATTAGAATGTCATCTGTTTGCGGTGCATCTTGTCAAAAAGCAATCCGAGACAAGGGAATCCAAATCCCTCAGCTGGTTCAATTTATGATGGGTAATGATCTTATGACCCAATATCAGTGCATGACCGTCACGCCCTACCAAATTCTCTGTATAACCTTTGTAAAAAAGTTGCTATCCTACACATGTTGACATGGAATTTTGTGGGGAATTTGTATTTCAATCTGTCTTTGCCCAGCTTAAGAGAAAGGGTCAGGTTAAGCGATCGCGCGACTGCACTGAGCCCGGATTATTTGACCCGACTTTTATCTTAAAATTTGTCGTTTATCACCTACTAAAAATATTTCACCTTCAAGACGTATTGTAGGCGACTGCTATTTAGGGTCTTGTTTGTTAACCTTACATTAACAAAATAGATAACATGAGTAGAATTCCTAACATAAAATGATACATGCTTTTAAATACGTGAACCTACATGCAACGCTTACACAATATAGAAAAAGCACGACGATATATTTAATGCATTCGTAGAAAATTTGATTTGATATAACCTTTCTTGTACGGTACGAGATGCACAGTAATATGACTTGAGAGATCCAAGCCAACCTCACCTCCTCGTTGTGCATGCTGCATAATAACGGCCCGTCAACTCAATGTTCCAGCTTGTAGAGTTATAATGGTCTAAAACCCCCTGCGATATAGCATCGGCTGACGTACTGTCATAGCTAGCCCCAAATTGTATTGGCAGTAGGGCTCGTCACGTGTGTCGAATAACCGATAGCCGTTGAAACAGACTAGTTCTGGATTGGAGACCGCATTGAAGGAGACCAACAACTAATAGACGGTTATTATTATCCGTCAATGCCACACTGCGCCCGACACTAGAGACAACAGATGTTAGGTCTCTTACTCTCGGTAATTTCACTAACTACAGTGCCCTCATCCCGAAATACAAAAGTGCATAATACTTCTGTTTCACGGGACGATATCTGGCACTGAGATGGTACCTACCTAGACGACTCAGTGTCGAGTCTACCACCTAGTATATATGTTTTGGATCTGGTATATTCGCTTCGTTCCTTACCTGAAACCCGTCATAGGTCCACGAGGCCCACTTCATAGTGCAAAGCTGGACGTCAAATGGGAACTGCTCCACGTTGATATCGCATACGGAGACGTAGATACCGTGGCTGAGCCACGTCACCTCGCCCGTGTGGCGAACAATCACGTTGGTGTTGATCACCGCCGAACGGTAGTTTGGGTCGGCACTGTAACAAATTTTTTCATTGTAGTATTATAACGATGAATGTGTGTGTATGTGTTCGCTGTTCAATGACGTGTGAATAGGATTTATATTTCAGACATACTGGATACTTCTTCACGTTCAACATGCAAATGTGCATAAAACAGGTATTTAAAAATTCGGGACTAGCCTGTCGTAAGTCTTTGAGACGAAGTAGGTCGTAAAACTAAAATAACTAATACACATAAAAGCGAGTATCAAAACTGCAAACTATGTAACAGAATATACTATTGCTGATATCATAATGCTATTCGAATTAGCCTGCAATGTTAGCTATCTATATTCTGCCATTGTCGTTATCTTTTTACGGCTTCGACTTTTATGACGAATCTTACTACACTAATATTTGAATTTTCCAGACTATTGCACACTTTTAGAATGATTTTCTTTTAGAAGAAACATAGAAACACACCTTTATTATAGGAACTCCTAAATTATCACTTACAAATCGAATCAAATATTGAAAACTACAGTTCTCAAATTGTATATACCCAGTGTTATCATTTGCAACGCATTCTATAACCTTACCATTCGAGCGGCATTTATTTAGGAACAGTAGAATATATCCTCTAGTTGCAGTTGTCCGGTTGTTAGTTCGGTTGACCGGACTACTGCAACTTTTTAGTTGCAATAGTTCGGTTCGAACTGAGCACCGGTCTTTTGCTACACTTATTTAGTGTTACTGATGATAGAAGTAGGCTTAGTAGGTTTTTTTTTTAACTTTTTATGCAAATATACTTGCTGAGCTTCATAGTCAAGTACACGTACAATCACTTTTAACTTTTAAATGTCAATGCCCTTCGATGCCATCACATATTTTTTAATGCGATTAATATTTTAAAGTACTACTTTAAAATGTAATTTAACACACCTACGAAATAGTCTCGAAAGACAGAGATGAGACTGCCTGTATATTTCTATCTTTTTAAAAAACAGACCCCTCTTCCGGTTATTTCTTGTACATCACATGGAACCCTAAAAGTCATTGAATGGATAGCCGGATGAAACCGTTTTATAATCCTGACATATTTTTTAATAATAACAGTGACGATGCATCTCGGCCTGGATATTACCCTACCATGTTCATTCAATAATCCCAATTTTGGCTTCACGAGAAATTCTTGACACAATAAGGGTAATTTATTATAAATTAGGCGTAATTAATAGAGCTTTAATTGAAATTAACAAATAGGTACTCTAAATATCTCTATTACAATCACATTCTGCCATATCAACTGAGCTGTTTATTTGATCTGTTGAAACGATTTATTCCCAAAATAATAAGACATTGGCAGATCGACTCACGACGTCTATGTGGCTGTGCTTTGTGAGAAGGGTACTCACAACGGGTACTTATTCCTTTTCGTAAATGTACGTAAAAAATGTACTAATTAATTTTATGTCACTCTTCTAACCCATATGGATGCAATAACTTGTCTAAATTAAACGTTTATTATTGTTAAACTATCGTTATGTATGTATAATCATAACGATAGTTTAACATGTTGAGATAAACCAAATTACTTAATAATCATTTCAGATCTATTTTTGAACAAAAGGTTAAGTTCGCAGGCGAATACACCACATATACTTTAAAAAATGTATTAGAAGGACCATAATCAAAAGTCTGCCTGTGGATTTGTTCATCAAAAACAGAGGGTAAGTAAGTTCGAATATATTTATTGGTCAACTGAATTAAATGGTAAGGACAAAAAGTCATTTCGGGGATTAGAGGTAATTAGATGTGTCCACCCAATTGAAAGGGTCAAGAGGTGGTGTACCCTGCACAACGATGTATGATAATTGTGTTCTTTTTAGGATTTTTAGGGTAAATCCCTATAAAGAAGCCTCGATAGGCTTTGATTCTGGATGTATGATTGAAACCAGTATATTTGAAAAAGCTTCGTCTTCTGTCTGTTCTTTAGATCTTAAACAGATAAATTTGGAGTTCATCCTGCGTTTGCAATGAATAAGCGGAAAAATGAAATTATTTATGAGATCCCATTCGAAACATCAGTAATAACAGTATTTATCCACTGTTTAATGGATGTTACTATGTTATTTATGTAGCGATATTACCTAAGGTAAATTTATCAACTGACGGCTTTATTTTTATAATTCAAAATATTAAGAATTCGATATGTGGTTTCAGATGTTGAGATGAATGAAATTTCATAATGAGTATAACAGATTTTATTTGAATTCATTCCAATTCCCACAATCGTCAAGTTTGGTACTAAATTTGCAAGATCTTGATATTGAGTCATCAAGGTAGGTTTCCACAACAGTGCCAAAAACCTCTTCAGTTTTTTTGGGAAGGGGGTCACTGTAGCTAGTGAAATAACTGGGTACAAGTGACCTCTCATTGGTAGTCTGAGGTAAAGGGCGCAGAGAATTATGTATTTCTATCCTCAGTTATTGGATTCCTTTAATACTGCATCTGTTATAGGAACCTACTCTTTGACATGTAAGTGACATTCCTATGTCACTAATCATTAGGTAAACGATTATCATGTTCACTTTCTAATAGAGTTTTACAGTGGCACTCTCATAGTAACATAGCGTATTATAATATAATAATATTAAAAGTGTACGTATGCTATTATTTTCTTCAAGTATAATTTATCAAACCAGCCTTATGACAGAATGATTTATGCGACTATGATTCAGCTGGGTCATGTATTAACATGATGGTAATTTAATATTGCACGGACATTTTTTCACAGTCTGAGTATTTTGCAGAAAAATGTTACTTGATATGTTTGAAGAACATGCACATAGTGTCAAGCAATATTGAATTAAAGTTATTTATATGCTTAACTAAAATCTTATAATCCTAATATGCTAAATTCACTTTAAAAGGCTTTAACTAGTGAAATATTACAGATAACTTGTCTATGAGAGTTTAATTAATAAAATGCTTCCGAATGTCACTATTCAACGCAAAAAAACGCACAGTAAAGTACACAATATTCCATGTTTTAATATCAAGACTATCAGCGCACTGCGGTTTTGCTCGCGAAACAGACTTTTCCGTTCAAACATGCTACATATAAGTAAATATGAACAGCTTCGCCGTTTCGCTATTGTATTCGTTATTTCGTTATCTAATTGAAGTAACGAAACAACCAAGTCATACATATTTACTAATATGTAAAATTTGTTGAAGTAAGGGTCGGTAGAGTAGGGTCGTGTAGATTCAGAAGCTTGGCTCGTCATGAGATCTGATATCTTTTTAGAGCGCAAACTTTATGTGGTCATCTTGGCAACATTTTACATGAAATGTTTTTTTTGTGGGATATTAGTTCTTTTTGTATGTTGCTAGGCAGGCATCATTTTAGGGTTAATTTATTTCTTAAATACTTATTTAAAGGTTTTTTAGTAACTGTACAGTCCCGTGTAAACTTTCATTTCCTAAATCACAAAATTAGTGGAAATCTCATATAAATAACGACATTTTATATTTTATATAATTATGTTAAATTCATTTGTTATAGAGGAAGGAATTATTGAAGCTTACTTTTGAGTGATTAGCTAAAACAGTAATTAACGTTTATTTACTGAAACCAAACATTGAGTCAACAACTTTCATAAATTCATATAAAGAGGCCATACAAAGTACCGATATTAACCATTTATTCATTACTCCTACCCGGAATGCCTTTATATACATTATCCTTCAACCAAAATACTACTTAATGAAGGGTATATTATGTTTATTCAAGTGAAACCGAGGTGTTAGGTTGATTCGAAATTTATGGAGACGCTTAATAAATGCCCCAGGGTCGTAAAGAGCTACTGAGATATTTCGGTAATTTCCAAACATTATCATTTCCTAAATTATTGTATCTTCTCTCAAAAACTTTTATGGAAGTCGATATAAATTTCAACACATTTTTGTTTAATCAAACTTATTATTAAATGACGACAAGTGTTGATACATTTATCATGTCATGTGCTGAATAAAACAATTGTTTAAGTGTTAACATTTATTTTATTTACGTGATCATATTTATCATATTATACGTACTCTACTTACTCGTGTGTTTGCCATAACTGTAGTATAATATTATTTCATAGAAAATCCTAAAAGAGGTTCAGATTTATATAAAAACATTTAGTAAGCATTTAAAAAGTACTTACTTGTTATATAGTATGATGTCCGGCTTCCAGACGCGTTCGTAAGGTATTCTGATGACGTCGATGCCATCGAAGTCGCTCGTGTTCCACCGCAGGTGGTAGTCTGTCCATACTTGCGTGATCCAGCAATTTGTTGTGAGTAGTTGATCTTTCTCCTCCTGTAGAAAAATCAAAAAAGCTATTATGGTTTTACTACCTATCACATCTTCAGGAATAATAGAGAATTGGACAGAAAAAATCTGTACCAAATTATCTCAGAAAGAAGCACCTTAATTTTTCTTAGTTTGACTGAAACGAATATACAATTTCTGCTGAAATTGTATTTAAAACAAAGCAAATTTACATAGTTATGCTAATCATACTCTGTGGGATGTTTTAAAAGGCTTAAGTAGGGACCTAACTTCGATAAGGTTTGGATTGGTTCTCTAAGCCAACCTCAATTGCGCTACTCTGGTACTCTTCTTCGCACTAGACCAGCGCGGTGGATAAAGGTCCTTACAATTTTGATTTAAATTAATTAGAGAACTTAAGAAATGATGGAAGTAAACAAAAATTTATTTAGAGCCATTGACATATTCCACGTTTAATTCAAAAAGGATATCATTCCGCTAATATATATCGTGGGCGTTGTGGTTTTATTATGTAACAGAGTGTACAAGACGGTCAGGACGCACACCTGATGGTATATGATACGCCCGACCATGACAGAGTGGCATTAAAGGAAAAATACCCACTGATAGACAATTATTACTCATCATACTCATACAGAGGTTAATGTCATCACGTTAATTGGTTATATTTTAAATAGACTGGAATATACCGCACGCAATACAGATGTCATAACCACCTTAAATATTCAACACCATTAGTGTTTATTTCCGTATCATAAAACTGATGATACCTAAAATTATGCAGTTAGTAGACTAGCAATATGATGGAAGAGTTTATTCAATTGAAAATATTTAAAATTATGAAAGAACATCGTTAATTTATTGTTTATCTATGCAAACAACAGTGCATTTATGATAACTTAATCATTTCGTATCTGTGCTTCTTCCAGTTAAAAGTAGATCAAAGGACCTAACAATCCTAACTACTAGTAAATTTGTATTGACCGTAAGATCCTTACTTTAACAAAAAAAACAGTATTGCAGATTTAAATAATGAACTTGTTCTATACTTCAATAGATAATATGTAATCAATGAGCTGTTTAAAACCCAGTACACTTTGAACAACATTCCGAAACCACTTTTAACAGGCGCCTTTCAGAAGGTCAAAACAATTGAAGCGCTTTTGTTTCAATTATCAAAATTCATTTGTAGTTTTACTTTAGTGATTGAAACGAATATTGTATTTTTTAATTATGGTTTGACGTTTATAAGAGCTTATTACAGAACTTAATGAAATAAATGTAATTTGATTTAAAAAGCTCGCTTAAACCTAAAAAAAATATACTTAAAATACGAGTATAGGAAACGAAACAAACGTTTAAAAAACCATAAAAATTTAAAGCTAGCGTAAATTTTTCCAACAGTAGCGCTCAGGCGTTTCTTTCTGATTGTTTGCTGAACAAAATACTTTAAGTAAAGATTATTGGAAAACGTGATATAATCATACTCTTTTTACCAGAAGGACGAGACGGGGATGTTTGAATTTAAGACTTGATTGTATAAATGATTTGACACAATCAGGTCTTGTCAGGCTTGAGTGCAAAAGAATTAAGTGCCGTCACTTTAGTTATGCAATGGGTTCATAATTATGCAAGTTAAGCAACAATCGAAATGGTCATTAATTGAATAGATGACTGAAAAATATGATATCCTGCTTACATTCTTATAAAACCTCTTTGTGGCCACCAACAGCATTGTGATTTACCGCCACATCTCCCCATGGTTACTACGCTGTGTAGCCCGTTTTTGAACTAAAAGCTTCGTTACATACGTTTACTTTTTCATGATGTGTACAGCAAAACAATAGCGTTTGTCAATAGTTTTATTAAGCTAGCCTATAATATAAAAAGTATATATGGTGCTATGCTGTCCATTTCAATCGGCTGGACGCTACATCCAGCGATTTCCAGCGACCTTAATTAAAATCAATTCATCTGTACATTTTGCTTGTGGAGATCCTACGACGCACTTCAAATCAAAATCAAAAAGCCTAAATGTACAGTAAATTTCTTATATCTAATTGTAGCAGTACAGCCTGTAACAGAAGTTAATAATAGAAAATTAAAGTATCAAAAAAATATATACATACAACTAATATTATGCGTATACGTAAATTGTTGTAAAATACACATACAAATACACACACACATATATACATACATAATTATACTTAACATATTAAAACTTGTTCATTTACTTATTAAAAATACTCAAATACTTCTGTTCTTATATAATGGTACATTAAAGGAGGCTCCCCTTCCTATGTCATATCAAAGTGACAGATAAAAGGCGGAAACAATAATCTTTTGTGATTAAAGTGCTCATGAATGACGGGCCTGAACGTGACTTGAATTTATCTAAAATAAAATTTACCCGGCACACGCAGCCCATTTGCAACTGATTATATAATATAACAGGCGTAAAGCAATATTTTTGTTGGTTTATTTTAAATGTATACGAATTCACTGAAGATTTAAAAAATGGAAATTATTATAATATTAAGAATTAGAAATCATTTGATGACGTTTAATTGAAATTAAGATTGGAAATGCGTCTTTTATAATAGATTCCATACAACCAGATTGATTTAAAATGTCTTTTGAATGCGTGATGTATATTTGATATCTTTTCAATAGTTTAAATGCTATGCTTCGGCGCCCATGGACTAGCTGGATAGGAAAGATACTACGGTCTCATAGAAAAGGAAAGATACTACGGTCTCTAAACAAAATGCGAAGCGTTAGCAACGCATCGCATTTTGTTTAGATCCGGATGAGGTTTCCCTCTCTACTTTAAAATGTCGACAACGCAATCAGTAGTCATTTCCTCTAGAGTTATTAGCGTCCATGGGTAGCGGCATCACTGTTTATTCATTAAACCAGTTGCCTACTATGCCATAATAAACAATTCATCCTTTAACAGATGAAGCTTTTGAACTAAAAGAATGGTTTAATTTGTATCAAAAACTTCACTCGATTTCCATGCATTTTCCTTTCGCTTGTCAACTCAGATTGATAAGAGTGGTAACTGTCCTTATAATACGTAATTAATCTCCCAATAATCACAGTGTTAAGTATGTTAAGTCAGGGCAACCTCGAAGGCTAAGGAGGGTAGCTTATGTGATTTACTATGAAGCTTCTAATTACTATCGCAATAATCATTGTAAGTGTTACCGAAAACTATCATCTCGTATGCCTCCGTGCTTCAAGAAACTCTTTGAGCTTACGGTCCTGACTTTACTTATTAGCATGGCAATCCATAACACACCAACTAAGGCAGTGGAAAGTTTTATATTGGCAGATTAACTGGTATATTCAGTCAAAGCATTGCTAGGGGCCAGAAATCCTTCAATCAACGCTAAATTTATTTAATTATTTAACATAAGTTCTTACGGTCAACAAAAGTCACATAAATAACATAAGGCAATACCAATTTGTACGTAGATTTAAAGATTTTGCGACGTTTCAAATGAAATATAGTTTTCCAAGTAAAACCTCCATACTTGATAATAACTGAGCAAGCATTATTGAAATTAGAACCCGCAAAAAAGGTTTTGCATTGTCTGCGTTCAGACTTTTCAAGAATAAATTAATTGAGACCGAACTTAACAGTCGACAAAAAGTTTGAATGGCGTAGGTTTAATCGGTGGTCGCGTGAATGAATGCATTGTTGCATATGCACATCCATTGTGCCCACGAGCCTATGAATAGGCAGCGAGTAGAGTCATAATGAACACCCACGTGTCTGATTTAGTATAGATGAAATATATGCTCAAGATAACCCAGGTCTACAAACTGATTACATCAATTCACCTAGGTATCGCTATAACAGTATGTAGCTAAGCTATAAGGTTAAAAAGTAAATCAGTAAGCAGTAAATTATTGCCTGTTCTGACTAATAATATTTTTGGCACAAGCCTGCTATAATAGCATTCTGGTCCCTTTTAAGAGACAACTCTACACTAGGTGATGTGTGTGTGTGTGATTGCTTAATTAGTTCAATAAAATAACAAGAGGCTCTTAAGCTACGGTGACTGTCTATGCGAATAAGATATACCTACTTGGGTTAAGAAAGAATAAATAATAACTTATTATTATAATCAGTGATCGATTAATCCATGCCTTATAGTTCCACCTTTGTAAATAAAATTTCAATTAAGAAAACGTAACCACCACCTAGACTGTTCTACATAAGATCACAATGTTTACTATTATATTCATGGTATCAATTTTAAACTATTTTCTGTATTGGTATTATCTATAAATAGTTATAAGTAATTAAGTAATCTCCTTTTTTGAAGTCGGTTAAAACTGACTCGATTTCTACGTCGTTCGATTATATAAAGGTAAAAATTCTTATCACAATAACGACTTTCAATAATGAAAAAATCTAAATACTTGAAAACTTATTTTTATTTCTGCAACCAGTATTCGCAACAACTGAACGGAAAGCAATGCGACCGCTCCAGGTCTAAGCAATATTCCCTACACCAAGTTTTCATTGCAATGGAAATGGGAGCTGGAATTAAAATGTGCCATGACGCGGCAACCGGGCCCAACGAGGTTAATCTACTTAGTCTGCGGTGTCGCGTACCGCCAAACATCAACCAAGTAATATTCGCAGATTGAAACTCAATTGAACACTTCGCCGAAACGAAACACGATCCTTTGGAACGTTTTCATTGTGAGTGAATTCAAGATACAAAGTCTCTAAATCCTTTTGAAGACACTCATTGTTACCGACAATATAAGATGCTCATTAAGATTTCAATTCTTGTAATCAGAGCGTAGGGACAAAACACAGCGAGTTGACGCGGCAGGCATGATTACAAATCGTAATAATATTTTGTATCGCGTATGCTTCATGTTCATGTATTACTTTAGCCAACTTCAAACATGTTTTAAAACCAATTTATCATTATTTATTATACATGATTTATTAAATGATTAATGACGATGTTTACCGATTAAGCTAAAGCATTTTTAAATATTATTCATGCAGTTTAAGTACTTCAGTTAGTAATACTGCATGTTAGTATTGTTGCAAATTTTAAAAAATTCTGATTTCAGTTTAAAACAGTTTAATTTTTCTTTTTTTGTCAAAAGAATTAAAGACAATAATTTTGGAAAATAGAAAATACAATTTGGACTTGGCATAATTGCTATTCAGTAATAATAATAATAAATAATAATATCCACTGACATTCACACAGCGCCATCTAGCCCCAAGTTAAGCGTAAAGCCTGTATTATGGGTACTAAACAACGGATAAACATACTTAAATACATTTTTTTTGTAAATACATACATATTATACATAGAAAACACCCAGACCATTACAAACAGACATGTTCATGCACACAAATGTTTGTACTGCCCGGGAATCGAACCCGGAACCCTTGGTGTTGCAGTCGACCTCTCAACCGCAACACCAAATGGGTCGTCATAAAATAGTCATCAATTTGACTATTCTTAAATAAGCTACGTTGAGACATTGTAATTGTTTTTTTAATATCACGATTAGTTAATTAACTTAACTTAACCTAAAATAAATAAATAAACTCATCGAAAGCTAGAAGTAGAACATTTGCCTATTAATCTCGTGAAATCATCAGCATTTAACGTCCCTATGCCCCTGCAATCAACAATAGGTCTTTCCACAATGAATGTCTATGGGGAGTATGAGCCGTAACCTAACTTGAGCCCAAAGCGGATTGGTGAGTGTTAATAACTACCATCCATATGATAGAAGTCGGGACCAACGACTTAACGTGCCTTCCGAAGCACGGAGGGACACGCGATAATATCCGTAATGCTCAGTTTCGGAAATGTAAAACTGATAATTTAAACTGTAGCTTTTCTATTTTTTGTCTTCATCCTGAAAATTATATGATGTCCAATATATTTTTTCATAAACTTTTTCAGATGGTAAGGGGAAGAAGAAATAATCTTGATGCAAGTATTTTTTATTTCAAGATTTTGTTGATGTTTTTTTCAGCAAAGGAATCAATTAATGCCCTATGAAGTTGCAAAAGTGTTAATATATCACCGGTACATCCTTTCCTTGGCTGATGATGAAAAATGATGGCTTTTCTAATTCGGTAATTAATACATATAGGTATTTTAATGTATGTATGTAACCTATTGAAATTGATATTTCAGTAAACATATACCATGTACCTTCATCAACATGCTACCAACAATTCTAAAAATAAACATCATCACTACAGCCTTGTATGGTCATTGCCGACCGTAGGGCTCTTCTTATGATCCCTAGCAATCCACGTCCATTTGCTACCTACCATCTGAACCAGGTCTTTGGTACATCTTGTTGGCGGTTGCTCTAAGCTTGTTTTCCAATTACGAGGACGCCACTCGAGAACCTTTTCGCCAAACCAAACAATGCCAATCCAAATTTGAGTAACCCTGATATTTGTTGAAACTCAATTTACTTACCTACAGGGGTCTTCTGCAAACTGATAAAACTTTTCATACGAAGTTTCAACAAAGATTCGTCCCGCATCAAACTCATAACAAATTAAATTGATCCTAACCAATCAGTTTCAATCCGAAGCCATACCACATGGCGTCGGAATATCGAGAAATTTACATAATACGTAGCAATAGTAAGATTATTGCGTTTATCGTATAAATGTGATTCAATCGTGAACGTAGGCAGAGGCACCGCACCCAAATTAAATAAGGTCTGACGGAAATTTGTGAGTTCCCGTAATCGTACTAACATAGAATTATTGTAGCGTGCGCGGCCGTGTGCCAGCCTAAGAATGTAAATTGAATCTGGACGCTTTTATGTTGTTGCATTAGCGTTTTAGCGTTTTACAATTTCTCGGAAAAGGAAACCGGCTAACTTGGACTCGGATGAGATAAGGATAAGGCCTTTAAGCAGCTTGAAATCAACCTTAATGACCCAACAAGTCCCAAAGCGATAGATGGTTAATTAGGATGTTACGTAATAATATATACGTTATTTATTGATACATGATCAATTATTTATTAAATAAAATTAAATGAAATAGGTTGAGCAAATCAATTTCAAACAATTACTACTAAATCCTCTAGTAACAGCTATCGTCCTGTTAAATACCAGTGTACTCTTTTTGTTTCGGAAAGATGACATTGTAGTGAGTAAAATCACTGAATATAAGAGAAAGTGCTTCTATCATGTCGGATGAAGGGTGTTGATGTAAAACGATAACTTTTATAATTTTTTTGGCTTTCTTCACTGCATCTGTCATGGGCAAGTGTATAACCAAGTGAATGAATTGATTATCCCGGTCACTTCATAATATGAAAATCCCTTGTACAATTTAATCTTTAATTAATACTTTTCAATCGTCATCATTTTAATAACACTGCATTACTTTTAATTTACCACAGGTTCCGAAAATTGAATCTATTGGTACTAAAAATAAACCACAAGAAACTTTTATTTTCAAATCCATACCCTTTTTTAATTGTTTAATGTTGTCATATAATTAGGTAGATCCGGTTAACTCGACGTAAATAGAAAATCTAACAACATCTTACTGGTTCCCTAGCTTCACTGTTTCACTTGACTCTATCCTCAGGGCACAATTCAAAGTTTACCTTTGTTAGTGGAATGTTTGACGATGCTGTTGAAACTTTTATGCTACAGCGATAAATTTTAATACTTTATGCTGCGTCTTTGTGAGATCTTACACATAATTCTTGTTCATTTGGCAACATTAAATCGTAAAATAAATATGTTAGTTCACGATATCCCAGGCGGACTTTTATAGCACATTGATGTTATCGTTAATGAAGCCGCTTTGCATAATGTTGGGGTAAGCAAATCGGGCATGAAGGAACGCGTCAAGTAAATTTGAAGTAATAATCCTCAATTTATCATGTCTATACAAAAACACTACGGTTTATCTTCGTTGGGAGGCATGCAAATTGATACGGGTTTGCATCTGCAATTTTTTTTAAGAGGCTACAGCTTAGTCACTAAGGATCCAAGTCCTAAAATACTACCGGAGCTTGGCATATCCTTGAAACACCGAATAAGACTCTATTGATACCTTTTGGAGTATCACATACTTACATTTACAGGCACAGATAAAAAATACTGACGCGCTGGAGATTGTATCAATCATACGTTTCTTATATATATTGAAAGAAAATCATTATTATTATTTTGTCTGGTCATCTTTCGTTATGCTAATAAAAGCAAATTAGTGAAGTTATTCGTGTTTTGTATAATATCATTATTAGATTACGAGTCCGACTTCCTTTAAAGTGATATCAAAGAATTTGTATACAAGAACTAAGACATAATATATGTCTATGTTCACTATATATAATATTGAAACTAAGATTTGAGACATTGCAATTATAGATTTACTCTAAATTTCCGCATTATTATGATAAAACGTTTAAAAATAACAAAAAATACTTCAGTGACTTAGTTTAAATAACAAATTGGTTGTGGGAACTTTCCTCTAGTCAACAATACCTGTGGTGGGACAAACCGGTTTTTTTACAATCAGTTACAAAGATCAACATAAGTACTCTAAATATACACCAAAAAAGGTATCAGTTATCTGTATAATATATAAATCAGGTGATTAGAATAGTGGCCACGCTAGCCTAGAAATATTACTTTTATTAAATTAATAAAAGTTCCAAAAGAGACAACCAAATGATATTTTAGAAGATTATACGAAATGGTGTGCCAAGTATTTGGTAGAGTTTGTGATAGGCAATAATTTCGAAGATAAAAGTATTCACTTTATAGACAATTAGATAAAAAAATTGTTTGTTGGGACATACCTACCATCAAAAGATTACTAACATTATAACTTCCAGTATATAACTCAAGAGGAAAATTAAATACAGAGTCCACCATTATCCTATTCCTATCTACAAATTATAAAAAAAAAACAATTATTTGCAAGATATCACACTTCATACGAAAGTCCTATTGATGCTCCCAAGAACAGACTAAAGAGCGCTCAATTAATAACGCACTACAAAATATTCGCTATTCCTCGAACTCTCAGTCTACTCAAAAATAAAACTAGAAAGAAACTTACAACATCGATGATGTGATGAAGAGAGACGCCGAAGGTGACGAGCAAAGGCCGCGACGAGTTTTCCACGGGGCGCACCGATGCGTCGTACTTTTGCATCAGGTGTCGCACTAGCCGATATTCATCGTCGCAGCAAGCCGCCTCTAAGTGACAATAAAAATATTGTTATGATATTCTTTTGGGTTGAGGGCGCTGTAAGCTTGTGAAATAACCGGGTATATGGGACCTAACAACCGTCGACTAGAGTGTCGGGTGCAGAGCAGTACTGATAGAGAATAATAATCCGAAGGCACGGCTTAAATTTGGTAAGTTATCTAAGTAAACAATCAACAGGAAAATCAAAAACTTATAACTCTCACCCCTCATCCCCTAAAATGGGGCAGCGGTAGAATTTACATGAGACTTTCACTAATTTTATTAATTAGGGCATTTAAATTTACACGGGTCTGTAGAGAGTAACTACAAAACTATTTATTAGTACTTAACAAAAAAAAACACTAAAATGACTTACCAGTAACTTACAAAAATAACTGAAATCCCACAAAAAACATATCATGTAAAATATTTTCAAGACGACTACATAAGAGTCCATAAGTGTATTTATCCATAATCATATATATATATATATATATATATATATATATATATATATTTCATATGTGTATTTTATTTTATTATTAGTACACACTTGCCTACTTTTCTTACTTTGTTTCCTTTTGTTTTGGCCAGCTGGAAGAAATTTCATTGTGAAATAAGCTGTACCTTTGTACGTACTTTTCTATGTTTATTATGTTTTGTCTTTTCTGTGTGTGCATAAATTGTTAAATAAGAGAAACTCTGGGAAAAAGATATCAGATCTCATGTAGAGTCAAGCCTCTGAATCTACACAGACTAACTCTACCAACCCTAACTTCAACAATTAAAGTAAATATGTATGGCTTGGCTGTTTCGTTACTTACTTCAGATCACCTCCACGACGGTAGCGAAACGGCGGAGCCTTACAGATTTAATGATATGTATAATTGGTTAAAGTATCTGTTCGTTTAGTTCAGGGATAATATATTCAAAATCTAATAATATCCCACTCCGCGCATGTACATTAAAACAAAGAAAACATTTCACTTAATGAGATACAAGCTACGAAGGCATCTACATTTGATTTAGAGCCACCTGTCAGAAAAGGCTCGTCATATTATACAAGAATACGCCAAATAATAACAAGGTAAGGGTAAACCCTTATTTTTGTATCCAATAAAAAACATTATTCTGTTTAACCTAGTGAAGCTCAAGATATATGATTTATAGCCTGACTCGACTGAAACTTAACTTTTAGTCGTCGTATAGAATATCGAGACAGAATTCATACATAATTACCTCGCTTCTGCATTTGAATTCACATGGAAGACTGCAATTAGAAGTTCCTTTCGGATTAGTATCGACTTATTTAATTATAAGTATCTCATATTCTAGAAATGAACATATTTTATTCAATATTATAAAAAAATTTATTTTGGACATTATACTTTTAACAACAACTTAGCAAAATTTTTCAATGACTTAGCAGTTATTTTTGTGACGGAAAGTCCACTCCCTTATCAATATATGTTTGATTTTATAGAGAGAGTGTCTTGAAAACACGGAAACACCAAATGGTGGGGTCCGGAGTTGGAAAGTCTCAGGCGGAATGTCAGAAAGAAATTTAACAGGGCCATGAATACAAGTGACGACACAGACTGGGACAACTATAAGTTGGCCAAAGCTAAATACAAAAAAACGCATCAGATACTGGAAATTAGCATCATGGCGTAAATTCACGGAGGAGATTGGATCAAATCTGCAAGCTAACAGGGTAAGGAAGATTTTATCCAAACAAAATACCCCTGCTACTCTGGGGGGAGTGAGAAGAAGCGATGGCATGCTATCGAATAATATCGATGAGGCGTGCGAAATCCTTCTTCAAACGCACTTCCCTGATTGCACAAGTACACCGACAATTACCTGTGACTCCACCAGAGACCAACCTAGTGAAGATGACTGGAGGATCGCGAAGGAAGTTGTGACGGAAAGCAAGGTAGAGTGGGCGGTGACGTCTTTTTCACCCTTTAAATCAGCGGGAACAGACGAGATCTTTCCGGCGCTGATGCAATGGGGAGGTAAGTTTATCACGCGTCCACTTTCACGAATACTACAAGCATGCCTGGCGCATAAGTACACACCAAGGGAATGGCGAGAGGTCAAAGTCGTCTTCATTCCTAAGCCAGGAAAAAATGACTACACGGATCCCAAAGCATATCGACCTATAAGCCTGTCATCATTTATGCTCAAAACTCTGGAAAAGCTATGTGACAGGTACATGAGGGATGGTGTGCTTAAGGTGATACCGATACATAAACATCAACATGCCTACTGCACAGGTAAGTCCACCGAATCAGCACTCCACCAAGTGGTAGGTAAGATTGAATGGGCGCTGTCGCATAAACTAATTTGTCTGGGTGCTTTCCTTGATATAGAGGGAGCCTTTGACAAAACAAACTTCTCCAGTATAGAGGGTGCCTTGATGAGGCATGGTGTGGCAAGCACAATCACTGACTGGATCATCGACATGCTCCGAACCCGAACGGTTAGGGTTACTGAGGGAAGCAACAAGGCTGCCTTGGTGGTGAGAGGGTGCCCTCAAGGAGGTGTACTATCTCCACTACTTTGGAATCTTGTAGCGAACGACCTGTTAACAGAACTCAACAGTAGACATTTTTATACCATAGGCTATGCAGATGATATCACGATATTGACTACTGGGCACCAGCCTAGTACTGTTTGCGATACCATGCAGGCGGCACTACGGATTGTAGAAAGATGGTGCAAACAACACGATCTGAGAGTCAATCCTAGTAAAACGGAACTTGTTATGTTCACGAAAAAACGAATTTTAGATAACCATGTGACACCCAGGCTGTTTGGTACAGCTCTGAGTATTTCTAAGGAGGTGAAATACCTAGGGGTCACACTAGACAGTAAACTTAACTGGAGTAGCCACGTAGAATCAAGGCTGAGGACGGCGGAAATCAGCCTATGGCAGTGTAGACGCATGGTTGGAAAACGCTGGGGCCTCTCGCCGAAAATTTTCTTGTGGCTCTACCTAGTAGTTATAAGGCCGATGGTCTGCTATGCCTGCGTAGTCTGGTGGACCAGGACGGAACTGATAACATGTAGGAAAAGACTACAGAGATTTCAGAGACTGGCGTGTAGAGCAGTCACGGGTTGCATGAGGACCACTCCAACTGCAGCTCTGGAGATGGCACTGAATATACCGCCTTTATATCTCCACATACAACAGGAAGCAGCCCTTGCATCTATTAGACTCAAACACCAAAAGCTGGTGAGTTTCGAAGATGCAAGACATCATAAGAATATACTTGTGGGATGGGCTGACTCGCCTATCAAAGACGCAGTCTTTGATATTATTGAGCCAGTATTCATCTTTGATAAGAAATACAGAGTACATCTGCAGGACTGTGAGGGAACGCGGTTACAGCATGGTGCACTCACGATCTATACTGATGGCTCTAAGATGGCATCAGGTACTGGTGCGGGGATTTTCTCCGAGGACCTCAATATAAAACAAACGGTGCCGCTGGGGGAGCACACTGTCTTCCAGGCTGAATGTATTGGCATTCTTCTAGCGGCGAGGGCTGTGCTAGCTAGGCAGGTAAAGGGTTACAACATCGTAATCTTTTCCGATAGCAAAGCGGTATTACAAGCGCTCGACAGCTACAAGATGTCAGCGGGTATTATCTATGAATGCCATAATGAGTTAAATCGGGTTGGCATTCAAAACCAACTAACCTTGAACTGGATCAAAGGACACAGTAACAGCAGAGGTAACGATGCTGCCGATGCCTTAGCTCGACAAGGTTCGGAAGTGAGAGCAGTTGGTCCTGAGCCCATCATCCCACTACCAATAAACCTTCTAAGGGATCAAATTAGGCAGCGCACAACCTATTTACACAATGAATACTGGACATCCCTAGAGGAATGCAGACAGACCAAGGAGGTACTTCCAAAGGTGAACTGCCGCCTCTCTGGGATCTTACTTAAACTAGGCAGGAAACGTCTAAGGCTGATAATTGGCATTATGACAGGACACTGCAGTTTTAATAAACACCTGTTCACTATTGGTGTTACAGACAGCCCCATGTGCAGAGCGTGCATGAGGGCTGAGGAAACGACGGTCCATGTCCTGCTAGAATGCAGTGAAGTGGCCAAATACCGGGCGAGGTACCTTGGCTCGCCGAGGACCCTTGGAGAAGCCTTTAATAGGGTCAAAGCTCTGGGAGATTTCTTGGCAGAGCTGGGCTGGCTAGAGTAATCTGGCCGTACACCCTCCAACGCAAAAAAGGCGCTTAGTCGTCGAGTTGCGGAGACTGCCCGTACGACAAAGAAGAAGAAGAAGAAGAGTGTCTTAAGAGCGTCGGTGGCTCAGTAGTGTGGACTGTCGCCTTCCTACCGGGAGAGCTGAGGTTCAAATCCCGACACGTACCAATGTATTTTCGAATTTTCGAAAATATATGTACGTTATCCGATGCTCATACGGTGAAGGAAAACATCGTGAGGAAACCTTCATGGACGCCTGCGAAGAGATTCGAAGGTTGAGAAGTCGTCCAATCCGCACTGGTTCCGCGTGGACGACTAAGGCCTAATCACCCTATATGGGTAGGCTCGTGCCCCTCGGTGGGGACGTTTAATGAGCTGATGATGATGATGATATGAAATATAAAAAAAATACCCATCACTGTTGCATTTATGAAATTAGTTTTATTCAATGTGTGCATAAAGCTGACACAAATTAATATTTAGGTTCTATAATGACGAAGTTTTTTTAACAAAGCGATGATCCCCTTTCGCATCACTTATAGTAAGTATAGTAATATTTCAATATTGTCCATGTCTCGAAATGTAAAAGTGCACGAATGACAAAGACGACCAAAAACAGAGAACACATATCATATTTTGCACTAGCTGTGCCCCGCTGTTTGAGATGTTCTCCCGCAGTGAAACATAACATAAAATCACGTTAAAACTCACAGCCCGCACGTACAACATTGCTTTATTTTACCAAAATAAAAAGTATTGTCTAAAATACAAATAGCCTTTGTTTTTCTTTATTTCATCAGCTACCTACTGAACCGTTTTTTTTGCCCGGTATTGCCCAGATTACCCGTAACAAACAGACAGACATACATTAAAATTTGTTATTTTTGGAATATGTACTGTTGATTAATTCATATGCATGAAGGATAAATGGCTATTTCAATATTACAAACAGACACTCCAATTTTATTAATATGTAAAGATGATGACTTATCTAGACGACTCAGTATCCAGATTAACAGCTAACAATTAATTATGTCGACTTATGATTTTTATTTAAAGCTTCGCCCGTTCATACAATATCACAATGGGGTAAAATATTGTTTATCGTAAAATATGAATGAAAAGATTCCGGAAGTTTCAACCTTTAAAAGAGTTAATTAGGACAAACTGTTTTTGTAGGAAGTTTTGCTTGTTTTACGAAATAAATAGAATTTTATTTGCCGAACTTTTGGACTGCACGAGTAGTACATAAACAAGCGGAGTTCAATTCGTCAGTCGGAATTTTAGTTTTATGGTTTGCGCTTAACTCAACTTAGAGAGGAGTTGTAAACATTTTAGAGTACGAACAATCATTGTAAGCTACAAACATTTGTAACAAGGATATAAACAGGTGTATATACTTATCATATTATTATTAATATATTTAATGAATAAAACATCATTATTACAACTCCTGCCATAATGCAGAAAAAGGCAATGCAATTAAAATAATGCAATGTTAGGACTACTATAGGGTGTAGATAAGTGATACCGTCAATTATCTTAAGAAGACTTTATACTTAGTCGTATTTATTTAAAAAAAACTGCTATCGAAAATAAATATAAGATTTGGTATATATTTTATGTCGGTCCTTGTGTATATTGAAAATATTTATATGAAAATATAAGGACTGGTATGAAAACTGGTAAAGTTTTAAAACATTCAATAATTTTAAAGTTATATTACCAAAACCCGTTTCAAATTTTAATAAACTTTGAGTGGCTAATGAGAAGGGATATTGAATTCCAAACCGTCCCTTTTGGTTACCTAACCATCACCCGCCTCAAAGCGGTTGTAACTCGGACCCGTGCTCCTTCTTCATACGTTACTACATATGTAAAAGTACCTGGCTACATATGTCATCGCCACGGACTTGGAAACTCAATATTAGGTGGTGACTAAATTAGGAGCTTTAATAATTCTACTAAATAATGGGATGAGAGCGTTGTATTTAATTTTTCAGTACTAACGATTTGGGTAAACTTAATCTGCTTGCTCAGCCTCTTGAAGAGTGATCCATTTATGCGACTAATTCATTCACTTAGTTTTCACACGGTCTTTCTGAGATAAAAATAATGTTTACTAATGAAATGTTAAATACATCAAATGTAAAATACAATTACGGTGTTTCAAAAACAGCATACAGCAGTTGCTTATCCAATTCCAATGGCTATTATCACAATACTCTCGTCTCTAAAAGGTTCTTGGATAAAAACATTGATTTAATATATAAAATGTTTAATCCGTTAACTACAAAATACCATCACCGTACTTAAGGAACAGCATACACCAGATTTTGTGTCTTATTCTAGGGGTATTATCACAATATATCTATAAAAAGTACGGGTCATGAAATAATAATATTGGAAGGGGAGCAAGAAAGTGAAGTCGCTCATTAGGTGGGATGAAGATAAAGTTGTTTAAAGTTGAGAGAAACAGTTTAATAAATAAATATCCACTGACATTGACACAGCGCCATCTAGCACCTAGTTAAGCGTGAAACTTGTTTTATAGGTACTACACATCGGATAAACATATTTTATTTTTTTATATAAATATGTGTATCCATTGTTTAGTACCCATATTACAGGCTTCATTCTTAACTTTAGGCTAGATGGCGCTGTGTGAATGTCAGTGCATATTTATTTTAAATATTTTTTTTTATTTATGTCTAACTAAAGTTTTATTCCAGCAGACAACAATATATCATTAATGTGTCATCACAGTTATTTTGAATAGAAACCTCTAGTTGTGTTGGAAGAGGAATGAAATAAAACATTTATTGCGTAATAAATCGTGATGAATTGAGCATTCAATGTAAGAAAATATGTCTCTTCAAAGTTTTTAGGCCCTGACGAATAATGAAGATAATTACGAGATCTCAGTAATAGAGCAATCACGCAATGTCTCATGATCTGACGTGAAATGAACTTGCTTGTGCGAAGATAATGACTGAGAAATATAGAACGCGAAACTTCTGTCAATTACAGATGAACTTTACTAGAGAACAGATATTTTTAATCCGGTCGTAGGCTTAAATATTCTTGTGCAATTCATTATTCAGATGCAATAGAAAATATATGGCTCGTGACTGTTGAAAACATCTCCGACAATAAGTGGATAAAAAACCTTGTTAGGAAACTCACAGAAACCCATAGTATTATGAATAAAAAAACAATCCCTCCCATAGAAGATCGGTCCAAACTCCTTTATTGATATATCAGCTGGAATTAAGGCTTAAGTACCTAGTCGTAAATTTGCATATAAACCAACGTCACCGGAAAGCTTGATTAGGCGTCCTAGCTCACGACTTATTTACTATTGAACACCCAGTTACAAAAGTCGTCATAGCTTTGGGCTACGATCTATGATCCACCCAAATTAAGGTAATGTCCCAAAATTAATTATAAGTCAATTGTTGCTTATAATTTACGACAAATATATTTTTTGTTACTAAGTGTACAGGGCGGCCCGGACGCTTACCTGATGGTAAGTGATACGCTTGAACATGACAGTGCGGCTTTGATTGAAGCCAATAACTGATAAACAGTTATTATTCTCAACTAATGCGGCACTGCGCCCGTCACCGGAAATAAAAGATTGTATACCCGGTAATTTAACTAATAAAAAGTAATTGATATTGATTAAACACCATGCTTAATTCATTTAATTTTATTGTATAACCAAATATTATTTCAAATTAATATAAATAGCCTCCACCATGATTTGCGAATAAGCCGATTAAAAGTTAAATTTTTCTCGTCCTTGTCAACAATTGGTTCCTGCGTCTAATAAAACTTTGAAGCCCCCGGCTATACAAGTTTGTCCGTGTTATAATTCCATTAGGGAACTCATTGAAATTCCAGCAATGTTTGTCAATTTATCAATCACTGTTGCGAGGTTTTTTTGCGTTATATATTAAACAATATTCAATCAAGCGATTTGTATAATGGCATGAGCAAACCAACACGTCGCCCAATGGGAAATGATTTTGTATATGACTTTTTCGTTACAATTGATCCAATTTAAATTCTACTCCAGGAAAATGATTTCAGTGACATTTGGGTGATATTTAAATGTATCCCTGGCAATAATATCGTTACTATGTGGTGATGATTAGAATATAATAATCACCAACCCTACTTTTCCCAAAGTTTCCGCGTAGTGATAAAATTTAATGAACTTGTGTAAAGTTTTGACATAATCAGGTCCATAAGGTCTATAATGTGAAATACTAAAGGCTGTTGTCGCAAGTGCTCATATTCTGTCTGAATTTACTTTAAGTGGTTTACTCATAGATTTAGAATTAGCGGGTTAACTATTAAAAATAAGTCATATTTTTATCAAATTATTCTTATTTGGATTTTGCATAGGGGGCCTATTACAATCACTGCCTAAAGTACCCATGAAAATAATAGTACCCTTTTTAATGCGTTACGATATGGAACAATTGAATTTAGTAGGGTTCATCTCAATACAGAGAACAATTATTTGCGGATTTTCGTACAAAAGTATTAGTATATGTTACTTAGATATTGTTAATATCAAGTTTGTGCTTGAATTCATTACTCAAGTAATTTCAGATATTTGCACATAGAAAAATAAATATATTTGGACATACAATATTCAGTAGTAGGAATTCTTAATATAGTATCTACCAAACGCAACATGATATTTATAACCCAATTAGCTGAAAACGATACCAACGTGCTAATGATTTATTCCCTTAGGCAAAATATTATAAGTTATGTATATACATTAAACAATTCAGCAACTTTTTGCAAAGTTTGCGGGCGATCCTATTCAATCAGAAAGGCGCTAAACCATAATGAACCAACTCTACAACTTTTATACTTCTCACATTATGATTAATGCTTTTATATTATCTTAATGAGCTTGGAAAGTTTTTATTCGGTCAAATTAAACGTGAGGTCATTAAATTGTCTAATTTACTTTCCAGTGCGATGGCCACTCATTTTAACGATTCTTCGGAGTTACACGTAGGTTTTGAATTTTTAGAATGTGCATACATTATACATTATGTGTTAATTATTTTTCTTAACCTTAACATATAATTTTATACACTATCAAGGAGTAATGAATTAAATTAGTGACTAAACCACTGTAGCTAATTTTCATCAATTGCTCTAATCTGAAATGTGTACGTCTAAGTTGCTAAAAAGTAAAATTGGTTCGGTAAAACTTGAGCGATGGGCTATGAAGTAACACAAAAGAAAGTAGAATAGTGAAATGGTGTTAAGTTATTACTTTGACTTCGTGATAGCCAACGCCAAGTTATTGTGAGGAAGTATGGACGCATGACAGTGTAGAAAATGATTGACAAGTTGATAAGGGTCTGAACATTTCGAAATCTCTGAGGGTATAAAGAAATTCGGTTAACGTATTTATAACTATAGCTTAAGATTTTTATTGCAACAAATGAATTAAAAATAAAATGTGATATCTTTATTGAAGAATTAGTAACACAATGGTTTTCTGCGAAACGAATCTGGCTAAAGTTATATGATAGAAAGTATATAACTTGTTTTCTTGTTCAGATCGTCAATGAAATGAGAGCGTCGGTGTCTCATTGGTGTAGATTGCTGCTTTCTGATCTGGAGGGCGCAGGTTCAAATCCCGTCACGTACCAATGTATTTTCGATTTTTTAAAATTATATGTACGTTATCCTATGCCCCGCGTGGATGACTAAGGCCTATACACTCTTTACGGGTAGCCTAGTGCCCCTCGGTCGAGCCCGTTAAATGGGCTGATGAAGAGATCTAACATCACTCGTCTCGGGTGACAGGTATAGCGAAGTGTTGACGCAAATAAATGACTGGCTACTGTTATTATTACCATCAATACTGCATTTTCAATAGTTAGGCATATCATTTACACATGGATATCACGTCACAGAGATGCATATTATGTAAAACGAACGAATCAAGCCCAATAGCTTATTTTTTAAATTGTTGGTCTTGATTTATAAGCATACGAATAACCTATAATATATATTATCTATATGATCATGTCTTTATGTTGGTTGGGTTTTTTTATTTATTATTCTGATAGACGTGGTTATTTAATATTATTAGACTTATCGTTCGTTGTGTTGAGTGACTTAAACATAATTGCTGTTCAGAATTAATAATAATTGCACAACGAGTTGATGGCTCCCAAATGTTCAAATATTGGAGCCCCTTAAATCACAACGAAATTAATCCGGGAAATGTGCCTAACGGTACGTGTTGAATGCCAGTTTTAATCCACAATTCGACATTTAAAAGAGATCATAGGAGCAGTTTAATTTATAATATTGATCTCAAGTTACAGTTGGCATGTCTCTCAGTCAAGTCACTCTCAGCTGATGAAAGATTCAGACATTTACTCATAAAAGTAAATAACTGACATGTGAAAGTAAAAGGTGAGCTTGACACATGACTTCATATATAGTTTACCTAGCCGTCATAAGTTTGCACCGACAATAAGATTTTATTTTCAACATCAAAAATAACTCGTATAAATAATACGTCATTCACAAAGTACTCAAACATGTATACAGGACCAACCAACTGTTCAACGTAGTAAAAACAACTGGAGCGAGAGAAATGGAAAAAAATACAAACCAGTAAACATTTAAAAAGAAAGTATCAAAGGCAACCAAAGAGAAGAAACTACTCTATAACCTGCTAAGAAATTAATAGTGTTGAGCAAGCCTCGTGTGAATACGATACACGTGGAACAAATTTTATCGCAAAACCAATACTTATGAGGTTTAATATTGGTTAATTTATACTTGAATAAAAATAATTAAAAGGAAAAGACAGTATTCTTTCTTTAAACCAAACCTTTTATATGGCAATATTATCTCTCACCCGCTCGCCAAGCGTGGAGTTAATGGTAAATGTGAAGCACAATCATAGAGTTGTTCCTATGCCCAGCCGTGGACTAGTACAGACTATTAATTGACGACCGATGTGGTACAATTGGTTGAAACATCAGCTGTTAGACCCCTAGGTCCCTCGAAACAAACCGTAACCCTTGTTCGATCCTGAGTTCGATCACCGGCCAGTACAACCATGTGTGCATAAACATTTGGATGAAGGTTGGTTGGTTGAAGGTGTTTTTTATGTAAAATTCAAATGTACGTTTTTACAAAAAAAATTACATGTATGTAAATTTGTTTATTCGTTTGACTAAATGGCGTTGTGTGAATGTCAGTAGATATTTATTAAATTAATCCTTTGACCGCCAATGATGCCTAAAACACAATAGATTTTCTATTGATCTACGCTCTACCGACATTTTACAAGTCGACGGTGGTGAAATTGTAAATTACGAATGATTCGAGTTATAGGTATTAAAACGTAATCATACAACATTTAATGCACTGGTTCCATAATATATTCATTTCAATTGGGGATACAAGTACTTTTACCTTGCGTGGTGCATTCTGTTATTTAAAGAGATTCAATACTCACTATGAAAGAGGTATATTTTGAGGCATTTTGTTTGCTAAATTAAAAAGTCTAGAATATTTATTTAATAAAAAAATTAATACATTTACACGATATCTAATTTTGTGGTGGGTCACGTATTTTAAATTGGGCTCGCTTGATTCGGCAATTTTATCTTGCTTGAGTTGAAAATCGAAGGGCAGTGGTCGACGTATAAATGTCAAATTGGAGGCGATTTTGATAGATGTTGGGTTGCACAATTGGGCCCCTGGTTCCGTTTATCTATCTTGTAAGGCTGTTCCCAAATGCCCTTACCCATAAAGGCCTTTCCTCAGGCACTGAACAAATCCATTGAGCCTGAGCGAGAAAGTGTAACAATCGATGATATGGTAAGGAGAGATTGAAACAAGAATTTTGTAGAAGTAATTTACAATACCTATGTAGGATTGAATTTATTTACATCAGCTTTAATAAGGAAATCACAAAGCAAAGACGTTTAAAAAATTGCGTTTCAAAGTAAACAATTATTGACTTACATGGTTAACTGCTAGTTTTATATATCACACTTACCTTCACATTCGTAAAACATACACACACACACGCACACATTCTATCTCTCTCACATACGCATACACAAACGTACACACTCAAAATTGTTTTTGTATGTTACTGAATTTTAAAAACTTTGCATACTTAGTAATTATATAAGTTGATTACTGTTACTGTCATTATATTTATAAAAATATGACTATTCGATCCTCTTTCCAATGTTAATTCCGAGTACTGATGCACACAAACATACCTAATGAAGCTGAACCTCTTAAGTGAAGATGCTTCGGGAATCTAGAGTTCACATTTAAATGCAAATCTAAGCAATGTTGTAATCACGAGTTTTTGTTGCGATTTAAAATGCACAATCGCTTGCAAGTTGTCACAGACGCAGTGTTGAATGAAACTGATTATTCGACATGACAGATCATCAATATAACTAGGTATCCATCAATTTTCAACAATTTAGAAGGTCATTAAGAAAAACATAACATAGAACTGTAATAAATAACCTACATCATGTATATAAGTTATCTGTAATGGTTCAATCATGGATTTCTGAGAAGTATTTTACATAGGGGAAAAGAGCAATGTCATATCCCATTTACGATTCCAATCCGCATTCGAACGTACGAGATACGCATCTATGGTGAAGACGAAGTGGGCGAGTAAATATGTCTTAAAGATGAATGTTTTTTGATAAATCACGTGAAATATATCTATGGGTATTTAGGTTTTCCTATAAAGGATACCTAGACGACTGAGTAGCGGCTCAGTAACAGCTTTCGACTGAGGAAAACGTCAAGCGTCCTGTATTGTGCCTTTCTATATTTTTTCACTTTTTACATACTAATATAAAACCAGATGAACTCAATACTGTAAAACCAGATAATTATTAAATATTCCACAGAACACATTTAACGAGCTTTGTCAAAACTGTCAATAATTATAATCTTACAATCAACATCAATACTGATACGTACTTGGCAGGCGTCCCTTAGCCGCAACTAATATCTGTTACCACAAAGTTCCTGAGGGACACCCAGATTCCCAGCTATTCTTCTCAGTGTGACAGGTAACGTGTGACGTTATTAATGGTTTCGCTCCTGACGTGTATCGATGACAAATCGATGAGTTTACCGGTACAAGGAACCCTCCTCAGTTGTGTATCATTAATGTACGAATAGTGGCTAATAGTAGAATTGTAGGCTAAATAATATAAAATTAATAAATATCCACTGACATTCACACAGCGCCATCTAGCCCCAAGTTAAGCGTGAGGCTTGTATTACGGGTACGAAACAACTAATAACGATACTTATACACTTTTTTTTTGTCAATGCATACATATTATACATATAAAACACCCAGATCTATACAAACAGACTATTTATGCACTGCCCAGGGATGGAACCTGGAACCCTTGGTGTAGTAACCGACGTCTCAACCTTTACACGAAATGGGTCGTCATTAAGAACATAAATTATACATATTTAGTATTTGACGATATAGGTATTACCCACCGAGCCGCAATGAGCCTGCGTAGGTGGGTTACGGCCCAATATGTCCATGCACAGCCATGTAGGCAGGCCTGCTTCCTGCAGTGGGACGTTATAGGCTGATGATAATATAGATGCACAACGTAGTTACCATAACGAAAATATGACGATATCTCTCTTCGAATGCAAAAGGAAATTGCCTTAGCAAAAATGCATTTATTTTGAACATGAGCAAAAAAGTTTTGATGAAATAATATTCCTCATCCCTACGCATAGACACTAGTTTCGTTCTCAAAAATTAACCCACTTATATTTTTTACTGTAAGAAACCAATTGGCACACAATTACTCTCACCCATGCTATCACAGGGATCAAATTAAATGTCTCTGGTGTAGAAGATGATTCATCCATCAAACAAAATCAACTGTTAATAAAATTATAAATTTGGATATATAGTTTTATTTCTCATAACTCAAGACTCTCGGTTAATAGGCATGGGGGCAGTTTTGCAGGGTATAAAAAGACGCACCCCAAAGTAAAAAGGATATTATTGTTAATAAAGAGTTTTAGTAAGCATTATGGTCTCTGAACCAGAAACCCTATTATAACTACGTGATATTTGTAAATTTCAATACGAAAGAATTGAAAATAAATATCATTCGACACAACGGCTGCAAAATGGAAATCCGAAAAATTTGAAAATGTTAATTTTATCACCGTTTATTTTAAGGGAAGATACATGAAATACGGTTGAAAACAGAGGACCGGGATATCTGGCGCAATGTAATCCCCATATTGTCCAGTAGTGCACCTGGTGAAAGACATTGAAGTTAAAAATGATTGTGTTTTATTTAAACTGTATATTCCCAAAACATAGGAACATGACAAGTGGAACAGGACAAATCTAACCGACATCATCTCTGGGATTAATAATGATTTAACTTGCATTAATATTCATAAAGTTTCACGATGTTAGAATAAATGGATATTAATTACAATAAGACAGGGTGTCGCGTGGATTACAACGTTTTGACTTATGATCAGCGGCGTCGCCAATTAGTATCTATAGAGACTTGACAAATGTAACAGATTACTGAATTTGATGAATATATAATGCCTACGGTTTGGCCCACAGATTTCCCAATACAGGTGATGGGGCAAGCCGCGTTTTTTAGTGCGACAAATGTAAGCTCAACGAGCATACACTGGCTACCAGTTTACGCTCTGTGAGACGAGTCAAGACGCACGAATATTAGAAGAAATTACCGTTTTTTTTTTTCAAAATACCATCCTGTGCAATTGTAACATGCCATCATCGCAAGAAATCAGTAAATTAATACCAAGAAATATAATAACTTTTCACAGGTAAGAACCGAAAAGAAATTGCGACACTGGGACTGCCTATAAACTTGGCGGCTTGTCCAGTCTAATTGTATATTCGGATGTCTGTGGTTTGGCCTAAGCCAGGTTGATTTACATAAAGCGCTCGTAATCTTTATATAGTTAAGACAATTTACTAATTTTATCTTGGGACATGTTAAGTTTGGTATATGCATACATTCCCATATTTGTTGGTTTATTTATTTTAACTATCCTTAACTTAAATTTCAAATAAAAAAACGGTGAATGTGTATTCGGATCATTCTTTTGATTGTGTTTGTTTGTTGTGGGGTAACTTCTTTTGATATCCATTAGTGACGTCCTTATTTGGGCCTAAATTGAATAAATTATGTTTAAATTTTAATTTTGGTCCCATTTTACTTGGACCTAGATTTATCTTCTTGATTACTAAGTAATTTCATTAAATAAAATTATTGTCCTGTTCTGCTTGGTGTGTTACGCAGGATCCACCATTTGCAGATGAGGTTGGATTGGAACCCAAAATGTAAGCTGGTTCCTATGAAATTTCAGTTGAAACGATTCTGAACACAAAATATTTTTAATTTCTTTTATTCTCGTGAATAACATAACATGCCAGGGTTTTAAAACATTTGACTGAACAAACACGCATTACGTATTGTATAGAAAAAGATGCTGCGCACATTATTAAACATGTTTCGAAAATATGAAATCCCATCAAAATCATTTTTATATTGCCAATTTTTTATCTCAGTAAATACATAGGCATTATTTTTGATTCAACAAAATCCTCGACAGTTCAACCCTTTATCACAATAAAATAGTAAAACCCTTCCGAGGATCAACCTTTGACGGATCTACCGATCCTCAAATGGTAAACTAAAGCCACTCAAACAGATATGACAGCCATTAGATATGACCATTAGGGGATTGTCCATGGTATGAGCATGCGGATTAACTACTGTTAAACCTGAAACCCACGCTATATTTCTCAGAAATCATCGATTGAATATATCATTTACGTAATACGAATACGAACTGATATGGTAAATTGTACACTTAAGAAGGCTAGTTTTAATTTATTTATCTTTTTCAAGTAGCAGAGTCTTAAAAGAATGTATAAACACCAGAAAAGCATGATTTGGAATGAATACTTTATTTTACAATTTGTGGATTTTTTCATATATGCGAGTGGAGACTACAAAGACAAAATTATATTGATTAGATTTTTTATACTTTATTATACAAAAAAACGTCCTTTTCAAAATAAGATTGTGTTTGCAACGTTTTACTCATGGGCTAATTATTCAAGCGGTATGAAACTAAAACTCGGATGGGAGCCTAAATGAGTTTACTTACCTTTGATGTAAAGTGTCGTTGTCATCCAAATTAGCTGTAGGGCGATAGTAGACAAAGTCATGTTGGACTTCACTAGCTGCTCAGTACGGTATTGCGATACGACGCCGCCTCATTATATGGCGATACTTGATATTCGGAACTTGATACTTTTACGAAAGTTTATTCGCTTTAGAAAACATAATTTACACCTTTTTTCTTTCAATAACAGATTTAAACATTCTTATTACATAATAATGTGATCGTATGGCGCAACAGTAGCCAGATTTAAGTAATAAATATTTTATAACGTTCGTAAAATGTGATTAACGACTCGAGTAAAAGTCGCGGGCGGTACGGAGGCGCGGTGTAGCGGCGGGCGGCGCGGCGTAGCACTGACTACGAGTCTCTACGAGCCGCAACGACGCCACACCACTACGGAGGG
Organism: Leucinodes orbonalis; assembly: GCA_019425675.1. Taxonomy (NCBI): domain Eukaryota; kingdom Metazoa; phylum Arthropoda; class Insecta; order Lepidoptera; family Crambidae; genus Leucinodes; species Leucinodes orbonalis. Next base: position 156,016 of record PQWD01010522.1, read on the forward strand.
GACGCCGAAGATTCCTCTTGCCTAACACTGATTTTTATTGATGGAGAAGTAAAATTGTAGAGGCAGTATTATTCACCTTTTATTCCTTTATTTCCAAGCTAATTAAATGTCAATATAATGAACAATATTATAAGCTGTTTCGATTTACTTCTTCTTATTTGCGAAAATAATTATTTGCGATAGTAAATAATTACTTAGACAGAATTAGATAGCTTATATTATATTGTAGAAATAAACGTGTATTTTTTTGACAATATATGAAAATGTTCAAATGAAAAACCATAATTCAATTACGTCCTGCCCTTTTTCACAAGCATGAACGAGTCGAGGTGAAATCACACATGGCAGAATTGCGATGTTTTTGGAACAGATTGAATTATCTCACACATTGCCTTATATGAATATGGTTAATGTAACTTGGACTCAATATGTTACCTCAAATAAATGATATTTCAAATTGCAAACAATTCTACATAGTAATAAATAGGTAAAACCTTTCTGTATTGATTTACATTTATGTTTATTACTTTAACATAGTCATGCACACTGTTACGACAAAATGTCTACACAACGCAGATATTGGTAAGAAGTCCAAACTATAGTTAGAACCAATATCAAAAAGAATCAAAATTTGTAAATACGTACGAGCACTACTAGTACAAGGTACAATATTTCATTAATATTAGTTAGTTTAAATATGCATATATAAAATATCTTATCCTCAATGTTACATCTTAATACGTCTACAGTTGAATGAAGGCCTCCCCTAATTCTCCGATCTCTAGCGTCGACTGCTATGCGTAATCCATAAGCTACCAAAAGCTCACTTAATGGTTACCAGAAACTAATATCTTATTATTAAGCTCCAGAGGGTAGCTATGTTAAATAGGTACTCATATTCCACTACATACTGTTATGCCTAGAAAAATAGGCAGGTTTGAGTAGCCCTTGCAAATGAAATTATCTATTATAGAATAAAAAAGCTCACTTATTTATGAATAAGTACAGATACTTAAATACTACTGCCTGCTTTTAAATACTTCACCAGATTTCATATTAACTCTGCATGAAGAAAGATCGAGGTCAAGGACAATTTATTCCTAGATATCCATGCTTTAATTTTAAAAAATATATTTCGAATCGATTTGTATCGGCCTGAAATAACAACTTGTGTTTATAATTAGCAATGCAAACATAACAATAATCTATTTCGTGTTCATATTAATCTGAATGTTATTTATGATTCAAAATAAAGTCCATTTTACAAGTTGGCATTGTTAAGTAACATGTTTTAGAAAGTTAAAACCCAACCGAAATACACTAATTATTCCCTGCTGGTTAAGTTTACCCAATGACTAAATTAATTAAAAGGTTTCGGACTGCGTGATCCTACGCGTGTTGGCAAATCAACAGTGCCTTCACAACAGAGACTCCCTTTTTATCAAGATGCAACAAGCAAATGAGGTTGGCTTTTTCATGTCTTGCATCCTATCTGATGTTCAATAGTTTCCACCTCTCAGTGACGTGTTGTCAATGCCAAGGGCACAAACATGCCGCTGGCTAACCAGAAAGAAAACTCTTTAATTTTTTTTGTATTAATGCTCATTTTAAGAAAGACATGTCATAGATTTTGGGGAACACTGTAACGTGTGACTGGAATTCCGTCCACAACTTGCACGTATATGGAAGAAACGATAAATTGTACGTTGGTTTTACTCCTAAATGTCACTTCTAAATCAACTTGAATTACCGCCTGAATAAACGAACATTAAAGTCTTATTAGTGCCCTCTACAGAACAAAGGTAATAAAACTTACAAAGACAATCTAAAGAAATTTATAACTTAATGCTACAGTAGGAATGTCAATAACTACGATATAAATTCTCAGCCATTGTCTAGCTTACTAAAATGGTAATAATTTTATTTTATTGTTAAGTATGACAGCATGGGTATGTCTGGGCCAAAATGGGGGAGACCTACATATCGCACGTACATAATAAAAGTAACATTACCTGACATTTCTTGGATTCTGATTTTACTAAAAACCGATTTAAGAAAGATTTTTTACACTTGACAAAGTTTTATTGAATCCAATTCATATTTAATATATTTAAGTTCATCACCGAAGAGTCGTATGTTCATTTTCCAAAAATAGCATTTTGTGGCTTAGGGTATTTTTACACGAAGTGCTCGTAATATATCTAACAGTAGATTAATATGGGTTTAAACGATAAATATAATATATACTCATTACAGAATGAAGAGTATAGTTCGCTGCTGTTTAGACTTGCTCCGGTTACTCTCGTCCATTGTTCAGTACGTGTTAATTCATCATCAGCTCATTAAACGTCCCCACTGAGGGGCACGAGCCTACCCGTATAGGGTGATTAGGCTTAGTCGGTCCATGCGGGCCAGTGCGGATTGACGATTCACTCACAACTTCGAATGTCTTCGCAGACGTGCATGAAGGTTTCCTCACGATGTTTTCCTTCACCGTATGAGCGTCGGATAACGTACATATATTTTCGAAAATACATTGATTGGTACGTGTCGGGATTTGAACCTCAGCTCTCCCGGTAGGCAGGCGACAGTCCACACCACTGAGCCACAGACGCTTCCGTGTTAATTGTTAATCAGAAACTTAAAATTATACCTCAGATAAACAATAAACTAACTGGATGCACAATCTCACTCAAAAAGTATCCGCGGCAAAATTCTGCCCATCACTTCAGTTGGGCAGCTTAAGATTTGGACAAGTGCAAGTCGGATTCGCGTATCGAGGGTTCCGTACAAGTTATAATAGGAGTCGAGATTCCACCAAAGCTTATGGAAAGGTCAACAGCATCATTTCAGCTTAAAATATGCACTTCTGAAAAATGGCCTGCCCTAATGATTTCCACGCGTATCGATACCTAGCAGTTGACACCCATATGCTACTCGCCACCTGAACCAAGAATCCTTACTTTAATTTTGTTTTATAATAAATTACGGAATTAATAAAAGGCCAACATATCACTCGTTCTACACTGATCCTACGTATGTTCATGCCCCACCGGCTATAGTAGCGCGCTAATTCTAAATCTATGCCCCACCCACTTGGGTAGTTTAGTAGATTCGTATTAGATAACTCAATTTAGTATTCACTGATCAAAGTGCTCAGCTCCAAAGCCTTTACTCCTAAAATATACCTAATCTCATATTTGAAATAGCTTTGTTCTTATAATAAATGTATAAAATACTTGAATCTCACTCAAGTTAAAATGGCATGGCCATTAACAAATTATAACGATTATTTGAAACCTGTTTGTCTACAACTAAGCGCAACGTAAATATGGAAATATGGGGCTCATCATTATCCACTCTAATCATTTATACTACCTATATAATGAAGCACTTTGCATATACCTACTATTGTTGCTAAACTATGGCTATAAACCTACTTATATTGTAAACACATACGTATTAAATATGCATAGATAATAATGATAACAAAAAAATGGGTACTAAACAACGGATAAACATACTTATATATATATTTTTTAATAAATACTTATTATACGTAGAAAACACCCAGACCATTACAAACAGTCATGTTCATGCACACAAATGTTTACACTGCCCGGGGATCGAACCCGGAACCCTTTGTGTTGCAGTCGACCTCTCAACCGCAACACCAAATGGGTTGTCAAATAGAAATACCTAGACCAACATAAGCAGACATTTTCATGGACACAAACGTTTCTTAATACTGTACGGGGATCGAACCTAGAAGGCTTGATGTAATTGGGTATTTGACACCACCAATCGTTGACACACTTTTTATGAACTGTCAAAAAGGAACGTTTCCATATATTTTGTATGAGATTATTGATATGTGACGTTATTGCTCAATATCATCAATTGACCTAATATTTATTGGTTTCAGTGTATTTAAAAATACAATATTGCAAATAAACAAAAGTGGTCAATGAAACGATTTATATACTAATATATAAAGCTGAAGAGTTTGTTTGTTTGTTTGAACGCGCTAATCTCAGGAACTACTGGTTCGATTTAAAAAATTCTTTCAGTGTTAGATAGCTCATTTATCGAGGAAGGCTATAGGCTATATATCATCACGCTACGAGTAATAGAAGCGGAGCAGCAATGAAGAATGTTTCAAAATCGGGGGTATTTTTTCATACTTGGAGCTTCCGCTGCGTACGCTGAGTAAACGGTTAAAGTTTCACAAAAGTCATGTATGAGAGTATTGTTTTCCTTTTAAAGGTCTACACAAAAGTCCGAATTTGACCCCGAAACCTTTAAAGTTGGAGGGAGGGGAAATCCTATGTATAGTGATAAATGTAAGTACCGTGTTATCCCGAATTTAATGCGAGCGAAGCCGCGGGCAAAAGCTAGTATGAAATAAGGTGCACTTTTATAAAAATAATTTGGTATTTTATTGCGGATGGTGGAGAATACGAATTGCCGGCTACTTGACATGGGTCGCTTAAAATAAATAAATATCTACCGACATTCACACAGCGCCATCTAGCCCCAAACTAAGTATTAGCCGGTAATATGGACACTTCACAACTATTCCCATTATACTGTATTTGACAGATACATTCACAGATAAATGTCTAAGACCCATGTGGTGTAATGGTTGAGACGTCGTCTACTACTATGAGGGTGCCCGGTTTGATCACCAGGCAGTACAAACATTTGCGTGCATGAACATGTCTGTTTGCATTATTCTGGGTGTTTCTACGTATTGAGATATTATTTGCAAAAAAAGATCACATAAGCATGTTTATCTGTTATTTAGTACCCAAACCACAAACTCCTCGCTTAACCCATTGATCGCCGGGAATCCAGACACAATAGACAATCTCTTGTGTCTGCCGACTTATGGCGTCATTGGCGGTCGAAGGGTTAAATTGGAGCTAGATGACGCTACGTGAATCTCGAAAGTCAATGGATGTATTTAGATATATTATTCCCTTAGGCTTCACTGTCACCGATAACGTACTAAATTTGACAAGGGTCAACCTTATCCCCATTTACTAATGCTGTTTATTTTAATGGTTACTAAATTGCTCACATTTGGGAAGTGAAAGTTAACAACTTGTTCAGACAGCTGTAATTGGTTAATGGAGGCTTGGGTCGTAGATTATATAGTGAGATAAAATTTATATTCAGTGAAGTTATAACCTCCAATTAGTATACTCGTACATTGTAAAAGGCTAAATAAACTAAAGTTAGTTCGTTAATAGACGACCTTCAAATGATATTTATAGCTATTTCTGTAGTATCAACAGTTTAAGGTTAATATTTATCATATTATGAAATATTATTTGAAGTTAGTGGCGAACTTTGCTCAACTTTTGCTGGACCATATTCAAAAGTCTATTTTTTACGCTTGATACATTTTGAATGCATGCTTGAATTGAAAACGAATAATTTAATAAAGTACAAATATCTGGCGATAAAGTCTGTTTGGTTGCTTACTCAGATTCTTAAATCTAAGAATGGATTCTGTTTAAATTTTATACATAGATTTAGAATAGCGCTACTCTTATATCTATGATTTTATAAAAAAGTGGCAACTTCTCAATTAATTGCAAAATAATTTAAAAGCCTCTTTTAATTTAGCTTTCTTGTAAAAAGTTCTTTAGCTTTTCCTCATTTTTTTTCCGATATAAATCATATCAAGTAAACATTTATTTAGAATAAGAATACATTTAAAAATACAAGGACATGTCATATTGCGGTATTGCAACAACAAACAAAAAGTTGTGATGATTTAAAGAAAATAATAAAAAGGCATATCTCAACAACCGTGAAACTTAAGGCGTGGCGTCTACCGGGGAAAAGTAGCGTAAGCCCGCTCTAACTCCCCAAAGTCCTGCAACACAAGTGGCCAGTCCACTGCCACTTCAATAGCTTGGCTAAAGTTCAAACAACACAATGATAGTTACGTAAACCATGAAACATGCCCTCCGAATCACTGAATAATCTTTTCAGACGTACATATAATGTACCAAATTGTAAAAAAATGCAGAAAGGGTTTACACTATACGTTTTTCGCGTGGGATTCCTATACCTGAGTATCACGCCGCGATCAGACCACTAGTCTATGTAGGGAGTTCTTTATACTAATTCCACCTAATTGTTGTTACCAATGGTTACTCAGATATCGGATAAATAGACCTAAATGTATAAATCAACATTGCGACTAACCAAATAATTGCTTGATATTCGATCCGTGACACTCTGTTTCATATCAGATTACATAACCAAATAGTTGTTTTGCTATCCTATTAACTTAACTCTGTCTTTATCATTCATCATCATATTAATAAACAAAAAATCAGTGGCACCAATAAGGAAAAGAAATATATAATTTTATTCTCTTCAACCTTTAGCAGTCCACTGCTGGACATAGGTCTCCTCCATTTTGCGCCTGATATCCCGGTCCTCCGCTTTTCTCATTCAGCCTCCACCAGCGACCATTCGCAAGTCGTCGGTCCATCGGGCTAAAGGGCGTCCTACGCTACGCATGCCGAGACGCGGTCTCCGCTCCAGAACTCGTCTGCTCCAACGCCCATCAGTTCTGCGACATACGTGACCAGCCCACTGCCACTTCAACTTGCTGATCCGGCGGGCTATGTCGGTAACTTTAGTTCTCTTACGGATTATTGTTAAAATATATTTATAATTATTATTCAAAAAGATTACTTTCATTACAGCTACTTTTCATTAGCAGTAAATGTCACCTTACTGCTACAACTACAACCTACACTACAAGCCTCTTCACCAATAGTAAAGGGTTTTGCCATAATCTCTGTTAAATTTTAGACCCTAAGCCTCTACGGCACACCCGGGAAAGGAACGAGTGGTGACAAGTATATACCTCACACGGCATAAAGTATATATAAGCTTAATTGTTTATAAGAGAATAACAGCAAGTTTCAGACTAGGGTTTTTCACTTTCAATTCACTTCAAAATACAACACACAAAAATACTCATTTAAATTATCAACCTGTCATTGAGTGTTATGTAGACTAATTCGAAGTGGCAAAGTAATAAGAGTAAATGAACGTAAAAAAGGCGTAAGAAAATACGTCGCCCAATATAAAAGGTTTGCTCGTCAAACACCGTCGTGAATTTGTCTTAAAATGTTCAAACAACTGTATTGGAAGTAGGTCACCTCTTAAATAAAGTATTTTACAAAATAAGTACTGCTGCAATAAGTGGTAGTTTTAAAACAGCTTCTAATAATATTACATAGCAGAAAGAAATTTAAATAGGACTTTCTGCAGTTTCAAGAAGGCAAGCACAGGACATCAAATATAAAACTATAGGATTCATCATATTTACCTCTATGGTAACCGCAGACACAAGCATTTGAATATTTTATAATATGTATTTTTTAATGTTACAAAAAAAAATCACCAGAAACAATCAAATACTACTTTTACTTTAAAGCCTTAAAGAACATTAATGGATATCAAATTAATCTACTATTGATTCGCACCATTCAGTTGTATTCCACTGTTAGAGTTAATATTGATTATGTAAATGTATGTTAATGCAAAGTGCAGCAATAAACTTTTTATTTCTATAATACATACACTTACACTACTAATATTTCTATTAGGTTTTGCCCTCGACTTCGCTCGCGTTAAATTCGGGTAACACGGTTTACACGGTTCCCTTTTCCTGAATATGAAAACAGAATACTACTTTTACGCTGCTGTAGATGATATTATACTTATTTTCATTGATATATAGCTTCCTACCTTGAAAATTGCGCGAAAGTTCGATAAAAAACTTTATCTCTTTTTAAGGCATAGGGGGCAATTTTCTAAAAATTAACTATGCAATGTTTTGTTAGTGACAAATAGTCCACATACCCTATTTATATCATTCTAATTACGTATAAACTTCCAAATACCCACTAGAGAGGTAGAGGGGGTTAGAATTAGACAAAGAGGAGCCTATGTCCGTCTCCAGGTTACCGTCTGTCACCATCACTAATTTCATCAAAATCTATTCAACTGTTTAGACATGAAACCATAACAAGCAAACAGGCAGAGTTACTTTGCATTAATAGTATTAGTATGGACATCGTAATAAAATAATCATTATCGTTTGTAGATTCAGTCACAATTTCAAATTAAGAATCAAATCCAAAATGTTTCCATTTTGATTCGGGAAACGCCAACAATTCAACCTTCAGTGAGCTGAAACGGTTTGTTCAACTAACTGGTAAATTATTTTTCATATTAATTTAATTCACTAATCAAAGTACTCCCTTAGAGATTTATAACATTGTAAAGAGCTGAAATACCATTGAGCTGTTGTCCGAATAATTAAATATTTTATTTGCGCCTTTGAAGATCGCTGAAATTAAGTACTTGATTCGTAATTAATAACGTAGTATTATCAATCAAAGTTATGCGGATTCATTCCATTGTAGCGTCTATGATTTATATTGAAACAGATTCTGTATATCGATTACCAAGATAGCAAGCTTCATAATATTACGTAATAAATACGCCTCGCAGTAATGTATATCACATAATAAATGTCATTACATTGAGATAAGTAATATTTTGTAAAGCTTAAAATTAACATTCAAACTGATGTTAACCGACTACTGCCGCCTACCAGTCTTCAGTGATCCAAATGTAAGATCACATACTAGGTCCTTACATATAAAATTAAGTTTGTAGGTCACAGGTTATTTCTTTTACTGTCTCATGTAGATTTTTTCTCGTATCAGCAAGTTAGTGACAATCCTGCTTTGAAATATTAAGGTACTTCATGCTTCATCCCATATATAGTATATAATAGAATAAATATAATGGAGTGGGTATTTGTTATTTGCACTTTTGCCAGACTTTGTTGTAAGGACAACAGTTATTGCCTATTAATATTAACTTTTTGACCGCCAATGGCGCCTTGAGGTGCCAGACACAATAGATTTTCTATTGTTCCTGGATTCCCGGCGTTCAGTGGGTTAAAATAATGTCATATAATAAATGAGTTGTTCATATCCCGCTGCAATCGAGAAGTCTCTGGACCAATAAACCTTGGCGATATAACCTTGCATCATTAAAACAGGGCCTACAACGGATTTCACACATCAGAATTGACACCTGTTTTGGGAGCCGGTGTCACTAACCCAAAGGTAACAAAGTAAAAAAGTAGGTCAAAAAGTGGTAAGGAAAGATACTAAGGCAAAGAACCGTGTAAAACGTGTTTAATGATTAACATTTACATACATGTATATAGGAGAATTTCATATATCGTTTCTAAAATTACTAGGGCGACAGGCATTGAATATGGAAGTAAATTCAAAAAAAGACGCGATTGAATTTTGAATCAATTCGATTCGCCATAAGGTCGGATCTTGTTAGCAACAAACAACAAGTTTGTAAACAAGTATTAGCAGTTTACGTAGGCGAACTGCCGGTCGACATAGGTTGCAATTATTTTCAGTTACGAACGGACACTGAGAGTTAAGAGGGCTATATTACGCTCGACTTCACACAAATTGCAGCGTAGGCTTTTTGATGTAAGCCTACTTACGTTCAGGGATAATTCTGTTCCTTTAATTGAACGCTATGTTACCATGGATTAACTACTATGTGCTTTTGTTACACGTTTATGGCATTTTAAGGAAACAAAAAGTATTTCTCTTACCATATATAAATTCTTTTACCAGCTAAGAACGTCGGTTGCTCATTGGTGTGGACCGTTGCCTTACGATGTTGTTTTATTACGGTGAAGCAAAACATCGTAAGGAAAGCTGTGCACTTCTGCGAAGAGATTCGAAGGTTTTGCGTGAAATCGGCCAATGCGCACTGCTCAACTCATTACACGTCCCCACACGTGTAATGAGACGATGGTGATGAACAGCTATGCGTTATCATAGGAGTATGTGGTAAAGTTACCATGACGCATTAACAGCATTGCGTTACATATTAAGAACAATCACACATTCCACTTATTAGGCTCAGCTTACGAATAACATTCGTACAGACAGTCTACTTAGTTTGTCACCTTTACCCTTTTGGGGCTACTAGATCTAGCACTTTTTATTATATTTAAATTATTAGCAGTAGGCTTTTTAAACACTAGTATCGTAAATAACTATATACAAATTTAGGCACTCCACTAAAAGCTCATTATATATTAAAGCTTTCTAAAATTAAATAATTCCAATACACTTTAAGTCACTCAAATTGTTTTCTTAAGCCTTGCATAAATAGCCTCGATATTTTAAGAATACGTATTTGCTCTAAGCCCGGTCTATAATATTTCCAATTCATATTTTATATTATTAATCACGAAACAGAGGTAATGTTTTATTTTGTATAACATTATTTTTTTTAAGTATATATTACTGTGCCTTTCACTAAGCGTTCTCCCCCAGGGAATTTGATCTAAACTTAACGTTTACCTCAAACTAAAAACGCAGTAACAGAGTATACCATTTTGAAAAGGTTAGCAAACGAAATAAACGGTTTACCTGATATTAATTATATGGCTAAATTTGCCATCCCTTTGTTTACTGAGTGATCGAAGAATCAACGAGTGCATGGCCAACCTTTAAAATGTAGAGGGAAAATTCCATATTATAGGAAGAGGGAAGGGGGTCTTGGACCTCCGGTTATTTCCCACAACGGGAAATTCAAAGCTCACATTGACTGTTAGACGTCGGTGAAACCATGGTATCATAACCATAAACATGGCACACCCGCAGTTAAACCGCTTACCTATTTATGAAGTCTCTTGAACTCATATTAGGCACTCAAATTATTCACGAAATCCAGAAGCAAGCATCGGTTCCAACTACACTTATTACACGCGGAAATTGATTCTGAGCAATTAAAGACAAATCGGAGCGGGTAACCAACCCACTTAGCGTTCGCAACGCGCTCCGCCGGGCTCAACTTACCGAGCTTCGGCCGACTCATGCGATATCGGGCCTAATTGTCTAGAATGTTCTGGAAAAAATCTACGAATGCACTAGATGAATCAAATGCATCTCTGGGCGATACGTTGTGTTTATTAAGTTACTTTTGTCCAGTATCGGCAGTATGTTATTAAACTTATACTAAATCATGTGATTTGACATGGCATAATACAATAATGTTTGCGTAGAATTATTTTATGAATTGTACTAGGTAGTTTTACATTGTTACAGATATTATTAAGCTAGTTGTAATAGAACACTAAGTACCCAAAGCAGACCTAGGGTATATGTTCTGTCATCATAATAAATTTAGTCTTATATAAGGTGTCCCAAAATTCAACGTCAAGCCTAAACAGTGTAACAGAATTGATTGTTACCACCATGAGAAAAACTTAGAAAAGTGGTCAAATTTTTTTGGTTATTTTGGTTATTTTTTATATTTATGTTCATTAAACTTTGGAACCTTAACTCTAAATAACGTTTTAGAAGTTATATAAAAAATAATTACTGAAGGTTTTGAAGAAATAAAAGTATCTGTTAAACTATGAATTTAAAATTATAAAAGTCAACAATATAAAATTTAAATTCATAGTTTAATTATTTGTCTTAGTTTTAAAAAACTTGGTCAAATAAGTCAAAATTTTTGGCTTAGGATCTATAAATGTTATCTGAGATTAAGGTCCCAAAGTTTAAATAAACAAAAATTAACAACATTAACCGAAAATTGTTGTTTTTATTTTTCGTTTTCATTGGCTTCAAATAATGTAATAAGAAATCACTTTTGGAATAAATTTTCCGAGTAATTAAGTAATATTTTAAAATATAATATTACAGCAGCCAGTTGTTTCAACAAAACAAAGCGTCAATGGGCAGAATTGTGCTTGATATTCCACTCATTCGGACTAAGCATTTTGCGTCATTCTAATGTTAACCGTCGAGTACTGGAATTCTTTAGCGGTATGTAAGTCGAGGCTGTGGAATTAAACTGAAAATGCAATGCGTGTTGTTAAATCCTCGCTTGGTATGGTCGTGATTTCGCGCGTTGATCCAGATCTTTTAATATAATATCTTTTTGTTACGATGAAGATACACGAAATTAAAATTATTATTTTACAATACAATACAATACCTAAAATATTTATTGCCTAAAGAAGTAAGGTTGGTTAATATAATGTACAAACACTTATAAACTATTACTACTTATAATTCAATTTATATATTATTATTATCAAAAGTAAAAATGCATTAGTTATTAGGGATTATTATTAGGGCACCTTTATCGAACGAAATCCGATAATTTATGAGAAAACATAACGTGAACTAATAATTAATGCTCAATCCGTAGCGATTTTAGTGATTAGACATTGAAAAGAAATACAAATCACCTACACTTTTTTACACATCGTTATGGATCACTTCTTGGGCGTGCTCTACACGAGCAGGGATATCTTCCTCGGAAATAATATCAGAATATAGTTATACTATTGATAAGAATACATATAGAGTGGCTCATTGGTGTGGTCTGTTACCTTCCGATCTGGACGAAGCATGTTCAAATCCCGCCACGTAGCAATATATTTTTGAATTTTCGGAATTATATGTACGTTTGTCCGACGCTCTTACGGTGAAGGAAATATCGTAAGAAAACCTGCGCACGCCTGCTTAAAGATTCAAAGGTTGTGGGTGAAATCGGCCAATCCGCATTGGACCCGCGTTAGGCCTATACACCCTATACGGGTAGACTCGTGCCTTTAGATGGGGGTGTTTAATAAGCGGGTAATGCTGATACTTCAGTAACCAAGTTGCAATTAGCCGGTAACGTGTTGCAGAGCCTATTGCTGTCGGAGCTGACAAGTTCAAGAGTGAGGACTGTAGTGAGACCGAGGCTTAGATCGCCAGCCGACGTAATGGACCGAATATTTACGAAATATTGATGGTGGATGTTGAATGAGGGAAGCAGACCACCAGGGTATCTGGCGCATAATAGGGAAGAAATATTTCCAGGAGTAGACTGCGACAGCTGAAAGCAATCATTTCAGTGTTTAAATTTATGTTTAGAAATAGAACAAAGACATTTACAACTTTAAGGTCCTAACCTTTCTTTTCCGTGGTCTAACTAGACTAGCAGTTTACAGACGGCATATTATATTAGTACCACTAAGTGATTAAAATAATTTTATGTGGCAAAATAGAGGTTAAGGTTATTGCCATAATTATCACAATTTCAATAGGACATAATTTATTTTAAAAAATCGACACGTAATAAAATAGCACAAAATGGCACGTCAGCATTAGGCACGTATTGTGTGCTGTGTAGCGTGCAATCCAGCCGTGTGGAAGTCAATCGATTACTGCACTCGACTGGCTCGAATTCACTAACCTCTAATCATAGATTTAAGAACTACATTACTGAAGGAGACCATGTAGCAAATCGTTTATTTTCGTAAATCGCTTTTTTTTATTATTTAATTACTACACATTATAGTTCATAACTGTCATACTCGAATGTATAATTCGAAATGCAGACTTTTTAATAACATCAAACGATTTAAAAGCGAATGACCTGAGGAAAATATTTCTAAAAATATTTAGAAAAACGTTCATATTAATTTCATTATCGTGGGAGCTTTGAAAACTGCACCGCCTCCACTCAGTGGATTGGAAAGAATTTTAATTAATCCCTCTTATAAACAAGGCCCTGTGAAATTCCTAACTTGGAAACTATATGAGCTTATGTAACGTATAACATCATAAAAGATATCAGCACCTATCTTGATATAACGTCGAGGGTTCGAAGAAATGCTGGAGGTACGTAACCGAGCAGATGATTGACCAAGTGTTCAGTGATACTACAATAGACACTCGGAACTCTGAAGGAGCTATAAAGAGGGTGAAAAGGAAATAAACATAGGGGAAGGGGATTCTGGGGACTCCGGTACCTCAGTTGGCGAAACACATTGCAAACTTTTTCACGATATTTGTGAGAACGTGGTACCGCTTTAGTTGAGCCTTTCGATTCGCACCGAAACATGGTTCTCCTATGCTTATCAGTACCTATGTTTATTTCTGTAATGCTATCCAAAATTTATTCATTTCAACGAAGTCCCATGTACTGATGCCAAAAACCACGAAAATAAAGTGGAGGACCTTTACAACCCGCGGCAAATAGGTGACGCAATAAATTTTAGCGAAGCGATTTCAATATCGAACTGCTTAAAACGGCTAGCGTTCATGTTGTGTTTTATTAAGTTTGTCATACTTTGCATGTACTGAAGTATTAGAATGAGTTGTAAAACTAGGCATTTGCTTGTTAAAAAATATATTTGTAGTTGTAAACTAAACAATGTATTTTTGTAACAACACATACCAATTGAGATGCCACAAATAGAAATAATGAGAACGTCAAGAACCCAAAAGTCGGCCCCGAGGCAAACATGCTTAATGTTAACAAAAAATGTTATGAACTAAGAAACAAAGCCCATCGAAACTCCATCCTGGCAAATTCATAATTTCCGGCCAATTTCAATTTAAAGCCGTCTTACGTTCTTTGTTTCGGTGGGTATTCAAAGATAATGAATTTGTGATTATAATTTATGTAACGACGGTGCTTTGTCGACGACACGTTTATTCTATTCAACTTTGGCAAAAGTTTATCCTTGTGATAGATTTGATGAAATCAATGCTTTTATAAGTCCTTATAAATTAAATATTTAAGTTTTCAAATGGACAAGTCTGTTCAAAGCAAATTAAGGTTGCGCAACAACTTTACCTTTGAGTGTCCAGCTGTTCGCTTTGATTTCAAGGACAGGGCCAAATTAAATTTGGCAGCATATTTGAAGAAATGCAATTGAATAGTATAATTTAAAATATATTATTACATGACATATTATACCTAATTTTACATAATTTAAAATATATTATTACAATTATCATTTTCAAATAAACTGAAGATTACTCAATTCCTAGCAGGCAATTTTCCTAGAATCATTTGAAAATTCCCTCACTACAAACCTTAGTGGTTTTTTGTACGGGATTTGATATATATGACTATTGCAACAAGTTTTTATATGGTAATTATAAATAAAAAAAACGAAAATAAAAACAAGAACAAAGGGTAGCCTTGAAAGTTTTATTTCAATTTACTGCGGCTTTATTTCTCCGACCGCAGCTAGCAAGTGCCAAGGTTGCGGTTGGTGTATCAGACAAATCTATTAGGAACGAAAGGGCTGTACGGTGAAGAGTGTCATGCTCTGTTGTATTCTTTGTTTTTTGACTAAGTATTTAAGTTTTTTAATATTACCTGAGGAAGACATGTATAAGTGTAAATGCATATATAAGCTTATGTACCTTGATCCCTACCATTTTTGCCGATTACCTATCTTTATCAATAATTATAGACATTGTAATATATATATTGCAAATTCAAAATGATAGGGAACAATTTTCAAAATATTATATTTCAATTTAAAATATATGTACCTAACCTAACCTAAATATACAAAAAAATTAACTCAATTGCAAAAAAAGTATAAACGCTATTCGCTTAATAAGTTCGAACAAGATTGAATTTGCGTTCGTTTGTCTGTACGTGACAATGGTTCAAAGCTAATCAAACCTTAAAAAAGTGAAAAAATCCTATAAAATAATAATAATTTTGTCAAATGCAGAAGCTTTTTATTAGACCTTATCTAGTTACGGAAATTGTTGATGAGTATACCCGTAAGTTACCTCAAAAGGTAACATTTCAAATTATCAAATAATCATATTTAGGTATTGAACCTAATTTTGCCAAAATTAATAATTCAGTGTTTGAAATACAAGTTTAAATTATGATTCTAAGCCTGCGTGATCATGCATTCTACAAATCGGTTTTATTTAAATCATCTATAAAATATTTTCCGTAAAAGGTTTACATCACTTAAATTTGATAAAAAGGGCCACAAAATTATTGAGTACTATTCGTTTAGTTACGAACATTGTCATTTTCTATCTAAAACTACTTTAATACAAGACGTACTCGTACGTTAAGGTAATAAAAAAATTAGAAAGTAAAGAAAACGCAAGAAACTGACTCAAAACTATAATATTATATTGAGAAAACTTTGCCATCAAAGATTAGAATAATGAAACAGCACCGACTAACTCAAACTTCAGGGCTACTTTAAGAAGCTTAGTTGAAAATGTACGTTTATGAACTGAATGTTGTTCATACAAGTTTTAAAAAAAAACTTGGATTAAATGTGTAACTGCAACGATACAACGTTATTGCTTGGATTTGTTTCACTGTATGCAGTATTTTTGAAACATGTGATGCTAGTTGCCATAATTTTAGCATAATGATCATTATTATAAAGACGAAGCTCAACTTATTCGCACATGGACAAATATCAAACACATATCTGAAAACCCGCCACTATCCTCCACAAGTTCGGATTTACTTAATCCTTAACCCCATCGAGACATTTTTTCGGAATGACTGTTGACCGCAGATGGCCTTTACAGCTTCTCCTGCGCCATTGTGAGATACATAAGTCCATCAGTGGACGTACATTTGTTGTAGGAGCAACATCAAATTTAGTTAGAAGAGTACGGGATTCCCCCGTTTTAGTGAATGACTTCAGCATTGAAATAGCAAAAGATGTTCTCAACTTTTGGGTGCTCATTTAACCCGGTAAAAAAATGCCTTGCTTAAACATAACAATATAATAATAATTAACTTTATTATATGTTTATGATATCTTTTATGTGTAATTTAAATGCATATTATTCACAAAAACGAAAATTATATGTTTAGGTTCTGTGAGAACTACAAGTACATTACTACTTTATGTAATGTGTATTATTACGTAACATGTTACACCTATACGGTAATGTGTATTATTATGGTATAGGTGTAACATGTTACGTAATTAGGTACCTAGTTAATATTTAAGTTAATATGGCTCTTGGAATCCGTTAGGCTATATGAGGCCCGAAATCAATGGTCTCAAATCTTTGGCTTATAACGCAAAGGCATGGGCCATCTATAATAACTGTGACTGATATTCGGCAAAACTGTTTTTAGGGTAGCCATTTCAATTTGGGCAACTACCCTAAAAATTACTTCTCATCAATCAAGCTCAGTGTTGAAACTAAGATTTATATTTCGTCGTCACCCAGAAAAATGCTGTAAATTTAATATTCGTCCTCCCTAGCTCTAGGGGGTGTAAGTGCCTAAGATCTTTTAAGTTATAGATGTTAAATAAGGTTAATTTAACATCTATAACCTATATTTATTAAAAGGGTCATACATAGGCAACCATCACCTTAGGTTTACCTACACTTTATAACACAACATTTTTCTACCAATTGTTTGAAATTCTTAGATATTTTAAAAATAGCTGCGGCGCGGCGTAATGTGTGATATATTGTACACGTTGATGAAGATCACAAAAGAATAATAATGTTACTGTTCCCAATACATCCTAATATATATTAAATATGAATAATTGGGTAAAGTAAAGGCTTTTATCTTATATAACTTATTACCTAACTTACTATGGTGTTAGATAATAAAATACCCATAGTATTTTATTATCTAACACTATGGATGTTAAAAAAAGCGAACCGTCTGTAAAACCACAAAATATTAAGACATTTGGCGAGCATCTGTCAACAGAGCCATAAATTATGATAGGAAAAAAAACATCCAAAAAAGGTATGGCTTGTGATTTGGTGCAAAAACCGCAGTAGATTAAAAAAAAAAACAAACCAGAATTAACGTATCATAGGGAAATTAACATATTTTTTGTTTAAAGTACTAAAATCAGTAAACAAAAAGTCTTTGACAAAATGACATAGACTTAGATTTCTTTCTTTCAATGTTCATTCTTACAGCCGATTTCAATCTAGTTTAATACAGGATACCCAAATTTCCCGAGCCTGATACGCACAAAGTTTGTAGTAGAACAATCCCAACTCAGCCATAATCCGACTGTAAATCACCTTTCACGATTGCATGGATGAAACAGTCGACCTATCTATTAATTGTAACCAAAACAAACTTTGGTGACACCGTCAATTCCGTCGAATAAGATAGATACAACACTGTTTTAGTGAAAATAGTCATATATATTAAACAATATTTGAAATTTGGTTGTTTGCTATTTTTTATGAAAGATATTATTGAAAGATATACTCAATAGTCGAATAATCGAAAAGTTAATTTGTAAAGGTCTACTGTGGCTTAAAATAACCATTGGAAAATAAATTATCTCAAAAATCGAACAAACAATTTTCTCTTCCATATGATCTGCCTCTACTTCGGTCTTGCTTGTCACCTACATTAGCGAAAATATTTTCAAAAGTGCACCTAAAGAAAAATGCTTTATTGCATCAAAGTCTTTTGTGTTTCACTTAATACGTGGTATTCCAGAATAATTTTAATGGTATAGCTCTTAATATTTAATGCAGTCCGTAGAGCGCAGGTCGTCTGTACTTCCAGAGTGCGGACCGTTTGAAATTCACAGAAATGAAAAATGTAAACACGGTCGTTATTTTTAAAGTACATTGCAGCAGTTTTAAAAACGCAAAAGGTCTGTTTCCCGCTCAATTAGACGTGTGTAGAGCGTGCGCTCCGCTATATAGGGACCAAATTAAATTTCAAGTAACATTTACGGCGCGGTAAAGGCAACAGTATTACTAGTACGGGCCCTTACTTTGATACATGTTTGCTAGAATATAGACGGTTTCATTGTTTCACATGTACGCAAGTTACGCCTTATGCACCGGCCTTGGGCGTCTCTAAGAAATTGCGGGCTATAAAGTTGTAGTACTTTATGCGTTTACTTCTTAACCCGCCATTTCTTGTCCCAAAATAAACAAAGATAATACGAGTTAATCTTTCTTATTATACTTAAAAAAATATTGCAATAATTGTGGGCAATTGGTTTACAGAATACACGTGAGCCCTTGAAAACTCGATTTTCCGCAGTTATAATATTACGACATTGTGTTTCGTTTTTTATAATTGATTTTCTTAAATGGTATGTTGGAAGAAATAACTTTCAGCGGAATTTATCAAAATTTTATAATAGTAAGTTATAGGTTAAAGTAAATTACTTTATAGGTTAAAGAGAGTCATTTTTAAAAATTTTACAGGGTCTTACAACAAAAAGGATGTACCCATTTCGCATTACGGTGAAATAAGCTAATGTCAACCTGATAATTTAAAAACAAACAACCGTCACATTTTAGCAAAATTTTCAGAATGGTTTAAACAATTTTGTCATGATTTAATAAATGTTCTTTGGCGCGTAACATATTGCGCATACCTATAATTTGCGATGTGTTAAATCTTTTCAATAAAATCAACAGTATGAACGACTTTTCGAGTTTGGAAAAAACTATTGTGCGTGAATTGTCATGTCGGCTATGTCTCTGCCCTGACGTGGTAAAGCTAAAGCCGCTTAGCAACGAGGTTAAACGAAGGATCAAGAGGCTTTTTGATATTAATGTTAGTTGTAATGACTCATTTGTTGGATATCTCCCACTATTTGTAATTTATTTTTTGAAATGAAATGAAATGCCATTTATTCGCTATAAATCATATAATATAATTATATATATAATTATAATTTTTGAATTTAAAGTGTTTTGAAACATCAAAATTCGCACCCTATAAAGGTTTTAGTAGAATAGGTAATAAGTACCTATAATTAAAATACATGTAAGTACCTATTTATAAAAGAACCGCACCGCGCCATAGGAAAAGCACCCAGATAACTATTTTACGGATATTTCTATTTTGTTAGTTTAGGCCCCAAAGATAATTTTAATGACCTTTGACTTTGCCTCCACATGTCATCGTATTAAAAATTTTACCGTCAGGTACGAACCGACGACAATCTTCCCAAAGCAATTTGCCATGACTGTCTGCAGCAAGTTGCTGCAATGCATCTGTATGCAGTTAAAGTAGACAAGACTCAGAAGTTTTTGGACTTCCACAAATTAAAATCAATAGAAGAAAAGCGTGAACAGCACAAAATCGACAAGCCTCATGCCCTAACTGTGCCACTATCAAACCAAAACCTAACAGAATCTAGTAGGAAACATTCACCCAAACCAAAATTCTCATCATCAGAACACCAGCAAGGTGACGTGAAACCAAACAAGAAAATAATACCAAAGAAAAAATCGCCTGCCGATATGAAATTTTTGGAAGCCATGCCGTTGAAAGAGTTTGCTAAAATGGAGAAGGTTGACATATCATTATTGAATAGTACGAGTACTGTAAACAAACCTCTAACTGGAAAAGATAAGAAAGAATCTAATAAAAAAGAAAGCAAAACGGAACTATCAGAAGCTTTAGATCAAGTAGTTCTGATCGATGGTAGACCTGCTAGACAGGGTGCTGCTTTGGATCGCCAAATTACGCTGTTTTACAAAATGGAATGTTGCATTTGTCACGAAAAGGGCTTCCACTTTAGATCTTTAATGAAACACTATAAAGAAAGACATGGTGTCCCTGGATATGTTACATGCTGTGAAAAAAAGTTTCATTATTTTTATCCGAAAAAGATAATTGAGCACATGGCATTCCATCTTCAACCAAATATTTTTATGTAAGTAGGTACCAATTTTAGTTCACCACGACTATGTTTTGTGGGAAGGCCTGTTCATGGGCGTAGCCACACTAGGCATGCTGGGCGCTTGCCCCACC